>JAQMCX010000023.1:2427130-2458259 GCA_029814765.1 Acanthurus leucopareius
CACAATACATTCATTGAGCGTTGTCCCTGTCCAGCCGAATAAAGGAATGAATGAATGAATGAATGAATGAATGAATGAATGAATGAATGAATGAATAGATAAATAAATAAATCCTTATAGTTCAGCCGTTTACTTTGCGCTGGGTGTACGATAGCAATACGCCTGTGCCACTAACGCACGGCGGAACCAGTCTTTAAAGGGAATGAGAGCGGATTCTCTGATTGGTTCATGCATTTTTGGCCAGAGAAACACCCATGAAACGCCTATGAATTGATGAGATGATTCTACACAGCTGATTGGACTACCCGCTGTGCACCAGTGGCGCATTGGGCAGGGCAGAGCAGGATTCCTCTGCTGTTCCTGGAACAAGGTGGCAGAGGTTGACTTGGAAACTCCCCTGAATAAATTAAAACTTTCCCTGCCCAATGCGCCATTGGCGCACGGCGGAAAGTGTACGATAGGGCCCATAATGTTGCTTCTAGTTTTATTCGTCAACAGTCTGTACTTTTTGTCTGTGTTGGAGATAGCTGTTGATAGCCTTTTATGTTTTAGCAGTCATTTATTAGAGCAAAATTAACACCAAATGAATAACATATCAGGCTAAAATTGGGTTTGTCATTGTTAGATTTTCCAATATAGGAGTAATCAGCAGCTAAACTTTCCCGTTCATTCTAAAATCTGTCTCAGTCAATACCAGTGGTAGTTTATGTATGTATTTTCATGCATTTTAAAATTCAGAAAGTTTGGTTTGTCACGCTAAAATTTTTGATGCAACTCAAAGAGCCAAAGTACCTCAAATGAATGTTGCCAGATAAACTAAATCTTGGCTTTTAAAATGGAAAGATATGTATAAAAATTAGGTGTGATGGACTTTCTGAACCCACGGTGTAAGAAAATGTGAATATGAAAAGAGAAAAAAGATGAAATATGAGAAATGTAAGGGAGGACGATGGAAGCTGAGATGAGCGAATGGACAGATGAAAGAGTTTAAGGCACAGTGAGGGATAGACAGGCCGAAAGAGAACTCTGGGTTTTTGTTGAAGAGAAGCACAGAGGACATCAGTGGAAGAAACTAATGGCTGAGTGGGCGCCCAGGCTGAGAGGTTTTTAAGGAGCCTCTCCTCTTGTCTTTATCTCTGTTTTTCTTTAAACTGTCTAGACTTTTAGCAGAAACATTTTTTTTACTGCAGCTTAACTTTAATTTAGCCATCAGCAACTGAGTGCTAAGTCTGAAACAACAGTGCCAAGATTGTTGGAGCAGTCAGCAGATAAGCTATAGTTCTCTTAAAAGATTAGTTTCACATCTTGTAAAATATCTGGTCATGTTTGTTCCTTTAAAACTGAGTTTGTGTCAGGATGTGGCTAGCAAAGCTAGGTATGTAAAAACTGGGAACAGATGGACACAGTGAGTAGCTTGCCGTTAGCCAAAATTAAACGAGTTTGCAGAGACATCTATTGACTGCTAATACTTTAAACAGTCAACTAGAGCTCACTAAACCAGTTTAAATAACATGAAAGTACTAGTAAGAGTTTGTGCTGGTAGGCTTTTTCACTTTGTGTTCACTGAGCTAGGTTAATTTACCAATCGCAACTTAAGCTTAGCATTTACCACACTGCAGAAAATGCTCACAAATCAGTTTTCCAAGTCAAGACCCAAGCCGGTTATGGTTGTAATGAGCTTTATATATGTGTGCTTGTGCGTGTGTGTGTGTGTGTGTGTGTGTGTGTGTGTGTGTGTGTGTGTGTGTGTGTGTGTGGTTGTGTATGCGTGTGTGTGTGCCTGTGTGTTTGTTTGTGTATTCTATATACAATATTAGAAGCAAGTCAAACTAGAGCAGTATTTTGATGTGCTCAGTGGCATTGAGTATGCTAGCTGATACAAAATCAAATGTATTAATTTGCATTTTCTGTTTTTGCTCTTTTCCTTCTTTCTCAATTCTGTGTCTCTCCTTAAGCGAGGGGGACTGGTGGGATGCTCGCTCACTCACGACCGGTGGCAGTGGCTATATTCCCAGTAATTATGTGGCTCCAGTGGACTCCATCCAAGCTGAAGAGTAAGTAGTCTGTGTGTATGTGTATGTGAATGCTTCTCAGAAACCCACAGCAAGGGCTAGTGACTTTCATGTTGAATATGCTCTGAAGTAGCTGGAGATTAATGGACCAATGGCTACAGACTGACAGCCACACGTGCAGACGTAATCATCTGACAAAACAGCGAAAAAAAAGGTAGACATCCTGCAGTTCTAGATTCCCTCCAGGGCGGACATTTCTACCAACTAATAAAGTTACTTTTATGTGACACAATAAAAAGACGAATTTAAGATTTGAAATGCCAGCTAGACTGCAGGTGAGCAATGAATAAATCAGCTTTGATAGTAGCTTTTTTGTGTGTATGTTTTATTTATTTATTTATTTATTTATTTATTACAGTTCATTCAGTGTATTTATTTTTAGCATAAAAATGTACTCACTTCTTAACCAACTAGTTTCATTATGTCATATGATGAATGGAAAAAGAATGAGAAACACAAGCATTTTCATGCTTCTCATCCTGTTTGTGGTTTTCTGTGTATGTGACACATAAACTGCTGCCACAGACCTAACCTCACCCACTTGCCACCTGCCAGAAAAAGGATTTTGAATAAAGATTCATTCAGTTCGCTGTGAGCAAGGCTCTCATTATGAGCTCAGTGGAGGATCCTGAGATTAAAAACAGTGTGGAGGTGTGGGTGCAGCTCTGCTTATCAACATAGATCTACATCCTCCTGTGAATTACAAACTTTGGTGTCATCCTGTCCTTATTTCCTCCTCTCAGTGTAGTTTCAGTGCACATGAGAGCCACTTTTAAAAGTTAGCTCTCTGTGGAATTCAACTTTTACCCCCACATTCACACCGACTATTGGTTTTGGTTGCAGTTTCATGAGAAACATATTGTTAAATTATAATAGCTATCAATACTTGGAGGTGAAGCACGTGCACACTTGGTTGTGTGTGTGTTATGGGACCAGAGTAAGGAGCAGAAAATTCTTCCCAAAATCTTTGCAGAGTGTAAAACATTTCTTTGAATATGTTGATCACTGTGCTTTTGTCAGGACTTTCATGTTACAACGTCAGCAAAGTTCTTGCACATGATGAAGTCTGACTAACAGGTGTGTGGGCTGAAGACTATTCACCACAGTCACAAATGACATGAAGTGTGCAGAAAATTCTTGTGAAACACTGAGATAGACAATGGTAGTACCATAAATGTTCTATATGCATTGCTAAAACAATATTAGAAATAAAGCAAGAGCAAGCAAATGATGACTAATTATGTTGATTTAAGATTCTCTACTTGATCTCATGCTGAGTTACAATGTTTTCTTCTGTACTTACAGCTGGTACTTCGGGAAACTGGGCCGTAAGGATGCAGAGAGGCAGCTGCTGTCCACTGGCAATCCTCGAGGAACCTATCTCATTCGGGAGAGTGAAACCACTAAGGGTAAAACCACAGACACACTCACATTCTTAACCTGTGTGACACTGAGGGTGTGTGTGTGTGTGTGTGTGTGTGTGTGTGTGGAAAAAAACATTCATATCCACTTGAAATTGTAATTACACTTACAATAATTAAATACAAGAACCTGTGGAATTTGTCTCTGCTCTGACATTTCCCACAAGGCTTTTTTTAACTTCAGGAATGTGTTAGCTACAGCAGGCTAATGGCTAGCTGCTACAATCAGAAAGCTTTCAAATTTCAGCACTTCATGCAAGTGCAGAGCTTGATCAAATGTCTATGTTTTAAAACATTGTTTTTGTTAGTTTTATGCTGAAAAGTGATGATGTGCAGCGACTGAACCCCCGAACTTTGTGTCCCTTCAGGTGCCTTTTCCCTGTCCATACGGGACTGGGACGATGTGAAAGGTGACCATGTCAAGCATTATAAGATTCGCAAGCTGGACAGCGGTGGCTACTACATCACCACCAGAGCTCAGTTTGACACGTTGCAGCAGCTGGTTCAGCACTACTCAGGTATAAGCACTTTTTAATTGCCATCAGACTGTAAATTTTACCATAGGTTTGGTTGATTTTAGGACTTCATACTAAACAATAATCCATTTTTTAAGAGGCTAATGTTAGAATGTATTCTGCTGTATTTTAGAACTTAACCTGTTCACTTTAAGACTTACTCTGGTTAATTTTGGAACATTTTCCAAAATGTGTTTTAGCTCGTATTATGATTAAGTTTACAAAGTTTTCTGGTAAGTTGTTGGATTTATTCTTGGTCATTTTAATTTGTATAGCTGTTTATCAGTCCCTCCAGGATTTCGCGGGCATTTTTCAAGATTGTTGCAGCCTAAAATGCCTGAATTCGCAGCAGCTTTTCTAAAAAATTGCGATGTAAGTTGCGATGTTTTAAGCATATTTGTTGCGATGAAATTGCGGGAGACAGTGAAAATTGCTAAAAAGTTGCATTTTTTTTCACCACAATATTGCATGGGGTGCAAAACAGTTTACCTTCGCTTTCGTGAAGAACATCAGGGAATTGTTTTGCACGGTCTTTAGCAGTAAATTTTGTTGGTAAGTGAGAGACATTGCTATCGCATATGTCTGCATCTTCAAACCATAAACTAGGAAGTGAATTCGGTGACGTACGTGCATTACGTTTGTGCTGGGGACTGTTATGATTGGTGGAACTCACGGGAGGCTGGACAAAATTGCGTAAAAGTTGCGGTGATTGGACAAAATTGCAAGGTCGTGCAGAATTCACGGAGATTGGTTGAATTTTCGTTAATTGTTGCCATCACAACATCGCAAATTCCTGGAGGGACTGGTTTATGCATTCTGATTCACCTAAGGATGTATCCTTGTGACGTTTTAATATTTTAGTTTGTTAAAGGACATGTTCAGGATGGAAACAGAGAAATATTGATGCAGATTTAGTCATGACGGACACGTATATATATGCCAGACTTATAACTACAGTAGTAAGCTTTATAGTTGAGCAGCCTTGGATATTTGAAGGATTTTATTACATAGAAGTAACATCATGTCAAAACATGTTTGTTTTGTTTTCTTCAGTTTAATTGTTTATTTTTTAATGCTCTCAAGCTCTAGACCATGGCTAATCTCTTGAATTTGGTTTAATAAGCTGCATGACTCAGAAAAAGCTTCATAATATACATGCAGTTTTTTCCTCATGCAGTTTAAGGCCTATAGCACTGAATGAATATGGAATGTAAATTTCCCTGAAAACCACAGAGGCTGCCCCTCAGTGGTCTGGATGCAACATGGCTTAGTGTAAAAATGCATGAAATATTACACTGCCCACTCTATTAAAAAAAAATACAGACAGATGTTGCCATAGAGAGATGTGTTATTGTGGAGACAGAGCGTTGACAATGTGGCCCCATTTGCACAAGCCCAAATGGCAACATCAAAGTCATCTCCTCTCTCCAACGTCCATTTTCTTCAATTGATTGAGAATGCATTAAGCGGACAGTGTTACACTATAATTGCATCTGGTCTGCCAACACATTTTCACATACAGAAATAAAAGGTTTCACATTGCATGAGGCATAAATAAAAAGAAATGGAAAGCTGCTGCGTGTCAAATTAGGTGCACTCAGTGTCTCACAGGCTTCTTTATGTATTTATTTATATTCACATTCATTTTTAATGCAGCACTGCTGAGCGTTGAGCAAGAAATATGATGTTGTACGTGGTTAGAGTAGAAAGGCACTTTGTTCTTGAGAAAACAGAGGCAGGGAGTAAGTGTGTCAGAGATCCGGCTTGCATCACTGTGAGTTCATCCAGATGTGTGTGTGTTGAGCTTGTTTCTTATGGCTATGAGTGCTGTTGGGAGATGACCCCTCCATCTGTGCTGCTGACACACATATTTGATAATCAGATTTACAGGATGGGACAGTGATTATATTCCTTGGTTGTACTCATTTATTCTGTTTTTCTCTCCATCTCTGAACTTGTTCTCATTTGTTTCTCTTGCTCTGTGTGCAGTAATGATGATGTGTATCTGAGTTTGTGTCCCATTCTTGCTTTGGTTCTGTTTTGTCCCTCTCATCCTGTCTCCTCCCATTGAGAAAAGGATACTTTTCCTGTCATGCTCTAGTTGGTACATTGACATATTGATGTTAAAGCTCTAAAATCAACACCATGGATTTTCTGTATGTGTTTGTTTCGTATATCTTTGTGTCACGGTACATCCCTCTACATTTTATCACCACTCTCAGACGGACAACACATCTTTGCAAATAACCATGACACTTTTCAGGGCTTGTGCTATAATTGCTTTCAGCTTTCCTCTATTTTTCATGTCTTTAGAGAGCTAAAGAGCACATCAACAATCAGATAATGTGGCAATTTCTCAGATGCAACTGAAAGGATGGGAAGGAACAACACATGTGGCCTTGAGCAGTCGCAAGGCTGCAAATCTGAATAGCCATATTTAAAGATAGACTATGTAACATCTGATAGAACAAATTGCCCTTTCTTCCTCTGAAAAGGTTAAAGGCAATAAAGTAATTCTGTAAAATTCAGTACACACTTTTGTGACCAGCAGTTAATGATGGCTAATGTTAGTTAAGGTTAGCAAACTTTGGAAAGATATTCATCAGTAAGATATATTACTGCATCACTTCGCTGACTTTATGACTCTTAACTAAATGTTCCTTTGCTAAGATTTCATATTCGCCACAAGCAGAAAAAATGGAAAAAAGTAATGAGTAATATAATGAGATGAAACCAGTTTTGTGATTATCTTGTGATTTGACACATCTTCAAACCCAGTCTTTTGTAAGCTCAACTCTAAACCACTAGTGTGATAGTTTCCACTAATATGCGTCTTAAGGAACCCGTTTTTTCATGATGACATACACACAGACACACAAACTCATAAGGTGAAAATGCCAATCAAACTGTTGTGGCTGGTAATGAAACAAAACATAATGATAATGTCTGAAAAGCAACAGGGTCAAAAAAATCTTATGAAAATCATTTAGCTTATATCCTGTAATAGTTGCTTGTGGCCAAGTGGCTGATATTCAGTCATAATGGCGTAGTGAAACCCATAATGTGGTAAATGTATGTGTGGTTATGGTTACTTCCAAATAATGCTGATAGGAACACATGTCAATGTCTTGCTTTTAGCCCAGTACTGACAAATTCCTCCCTAAAGATAAAATAAGCTGTCATCTGGAAGTAATGGATTGAACTTATAAACACTGATCAAAGCAAAAAAAATGTCATTTGAAGCTGCCATATCTTTCTAGGAAACACTGAGTGTTTTGACGTGCGGTTTGTTGATACGGTCCACATATTGACAGCTTTTATGACAGTCCGTAGAGGGAACATAGAGCTGTATTGATGTATTAGTGGAGCAGCTAAGGCAGCAGATAGACGGCCCAGATGGGCTCTGATGGCCCAGTTGCAGGTTGAATACTCCCACGGGTGAGACACAGGCCTTTATCTCATCTTTACTGCCATGTGCAAACAACCTGGGGCCTTATCATTGGCAGGGGAGAGGAAGGGGGCTCACCTCGTCCCTCCAGATTTGGGGGGGGTGTCTCGCTAGATATCAACATGGAAGTACCAACGGAAACTCTGTCCTAATCCACTGACCTAATCAATGACTGCAAACATGAGAGCTTTCTCCAGAGTAAAAGCAGGAGATGTTTAATTTCATGACACAGATGATGGTGTCATCAACTAAAATGACAACCATGCACAGCCAATAGAGAGGATCGAAATGGAAGCAGCTGGAAAACCACTCTAGTGCTTAAACAAGCAGAGTCAGTAATGCTTCTCAGAGAGCACTAAGTCCCTTTGCTCCATCTTTGTGTTTAACCTCAACTTTATATGTATATTGGCCAGATGATTAACTGACAGTCAGAGCCATCTCTTCACATAAATTACTGTCATTATCGGAGAGTGCATGTGTGTCATAGATGCCATTAGCCAAAGTGAGCCATAACATGGAGCCTGTTCTTTTCAATTACCTGCCTTTTCTTTTCGATACTTACTGCTTTAGTGCTCCTGCTTTTGCAGCAACATGACAAGCTGTCACTATCTATTCATTCAGCAACATATAACCTTCATGAAGGGGGAATACAGGCAGGACTGTGGCTAGTTTAGTAGTTGTAGTTGTAGTTTAAAACTGTAGTTTTAAACTTTCAATAAAATCTAGGGTCATAGTGTTACTTGCTCTCAAGAATTATAAATTACAACTCATAAATAAAAAATACTCTATTGTAGATCTACATCTTTCAGCCAAAAATGATAATGTGATCTGTTCCACTTAAAATAAAACTGCAAATAGCAGCTGATTGGTGAAGGCTAAATGGGTGAGGAAATATCCACGTAGTACTAAAATTGTTCTATTACTCAATTTTTTAGAGTTTCAGCTTAGACTGTTAGAACATTACTACTTCTTAAACTTACAGTCTATCTATCTGTCAATCTGTTCTCTTTTTTTATACAAGTTGGTGGTCCAAAAATGTTAGATCCTGCACTTCCTCCAATGGAACCCAAAGGTGCTTACCTGCCTATATTTTTTAAACCCCCTTTGTTTTGCTGTTAGTGAGATATTGAATCTGAGCCTGAGCAAAAAAATAAATTAATTAATAAAAATAAAATTATCAAATAATTCTAAAGAAATTATTATTTTATTTTTGCACATATTTCAAAGCTCCTCCAGGGATGTACAATACATTATACAACAGTAAGCACAGACTGAGTAGCACTTTTCTGGTTCAGATGTGTTAAAGCAGCACAATTCCCCTTTTGGTTTTAGGGCTGTGACAGCAACTGTCTCACTGGCTCCTGTAGATACATTCTAGTAGTTTTTATTTTTGTTGAGATGTGTATGAGCTAGCAACACTCTGGATTTACTGATTTAATGACCTGGAAGCAGTCTGTGTGCCATCCAGGAAGTAAAAGGAGGGGAAGTGATTTTTTTTCATCTTTACTCTGCTCTGTTTGTGTTGCTTTTAGGCTTTCCCCTCTCCTGCAGGGGGCTCTGCTAACTCTGTACATGTCTCTTTATGCATTGCTGCGGGGCCTCTGTAGACCGAGCTGCCGGTCTCTGCTGTCGCTTGGTGGTTCCCTGCCACAAAGGGATGCCTCGCCTGGCCGACCTCTCCGTCAAAACCAAAGACGTGTGGGAGATCCCACGGGAATCACTGCAGCTCATCAAGCGTCTTGGGAACGGGCAGTTTGGGGAGGTCTGGATGGGTATGGATCCAGTCGCCTCCTGAAAAGAGGCAGCATGGAAGGGACCACACTGAACCAGCAGAGACACCGGACTCACTCCAAAACACAAGCAAATAATCTGGCCTGGGAGGAGAGGGGATCAGATGAGAAAATGGGACAGGAAATTTTAATAATTCTCAGTTTGGGGCTCTTGCCAGGGGAATACTTCAATTTTCTGAGCCCTCCCTCCTCAAAATCATGTGGAAAAACATCCAGTGTGTCAGGAGACTCTGCTCTCACAGTCCAAAGATGGCTCCCTTCCATGTCCCTCACTGCATGTCCCTCCCCCCTGTAGTTAACCCTGTGTGCCTTGCCTTCCCCTGTAGAGAGTGCGGATGGTTTGTGCTTTAACTTAACGGTCGTGTGTGTGAACTACATCCCTGACACTGTGGGCTTGAGTCATGATTCCTGGGAGATCAGCAGAGAAACACTTGAGTTGAGACTCAAGCTGGGAACAGGATGTTTTGCTGATGTGTTTTATGGTAAGGACCTCCCAATACACAGACAGAGAATGTTTACTTCTGGCCACACTGAAAAAATGTGAAGGTTATAATTTATTTTTAGCAATTTTCAATTGTGTTTCTGAATTGAAGATGAAAGCAAATGGTATTTTATCCCCCTCCAGCATTCAAGGCTTTTGGTATTTGTTCATTAACACATAATCCTGAAAATAAGACCTTAAAAAACATTTCCTGTTCATATTATTTATAGTCATTTCTACTTTACCATCATTTGATTAAATCCACTCTCAATATAGGACTCCAAAATGGTCATTAATCAACACATACACAGGCTGACATAAAGCCTTACAGGCTAAGTGTTGGTTTAGTTTTTGGCCATTTTGGACCTCCATACTGCAGAACATGAGATTGTGCGTTCTTATCGTGTTCCAGTTGAACAGACACTAGGGTTAAGGCTTCCGCCAGATGACATGCAGCCTCTGGGATCCTATTGCCTCACAACCCAGCAGGTGACCATCAAGTGGACTCAAAATGTGCACAGCTGCTTTAGTAAAGAAGCCTGCTCTGATTTATGAGCTTACTCTTGAATTAAACCCCCAAACCCAGCAAACACATGAAGACCAAATGTTAGCTGAAGGGCTCTGTCTTTCCTTTGGGTCACTACTAATATTCCTGCATCCATTACTGTCACAGAATGAGATCATCGGAGTCCTACTTTATTTGAGTGATTAGAGTGATCCACATCTTATTATGCCTGCTCTTACACAGTAGCTAAAGGCAGTACACATTAGTGGCATTGCCATGCTGTGTCACAGTAACTGGCTTGCAACCAGTAGGAAGCTTACAGGCTTGCTTTTGTTAATCATCCTACAAAGGATTATCTGCTCCCTTGTTGGTGTATTGTGGCTCTCAAAGCCCTGCTGAATCCCTCTCCTGGCTTTTTAAAAGCCATTTCAAATCAAAGTCCATTCTAAATCTCAGACCCATTTAATTATCTTTCAGCACAACCTCTGTGCATTAAAATTGCAGCCGAGTGCTTGTCGTAGTGCCTCCTGATCTCAGTCTGTGTTGCATGTCTCCCTCATTGTCATTTCAAAGCAAATCTTTTCCCCTTGTTTTTGACTACAGTCGACCCTTAGCCACCAATCATCTCTTCAGGTTAGATGACAGGGTCTGACTTTAAAATGATGTGATTTGAATATGAATCGATATTCCTGCTGTACCAATGCCAGCATGTGTATGCGTGTGCCAGGAACGTGGAACGGCACCACCAAAGTGGCAGTGAAGACTCTGAAGCCTGGCACCATGTCCCCCGAGTCCTTCCTGGAGGAGGCTCAGATCATGAAGAAACTCCGCCATGACAAGCTGGTGCAGCTCTACGCTGTGGTGTCTGAGGAGCCCATTTACATCGTCACAGAGTACATGGGCAAAGGTAGATGTGCACAAACAAACGCATAAATCCATACTGCTCACTAAGAGGAATTCATACAGTTCTATGCTTAAGTTTATGCTGTATCATATATTCTGTTCCAAAAATATATTTCTAATTTATCAAACAAAAAACAGAACTGTAAATGTCTTGTAAAAATGAAAAACCAAAACAGGACCCTCAGGTTCAGTTATGCAGGGGGGTGTTTGACTGAGAACTGAACCTGGCTTGTATCGGCACCTAAAGGACTCATCAATTTGATCCCATATTGCACTACTAAATTTGAGAAACAAAGCTTACATAGACTGAAAGTTTTGTACACGTCACTCCTAGTGGCAATTAGTTCGCTTGGCTTATGCAACCCTTTGAGTGCACTTAGTCTCTTTCGATATAGGTATCTATAGGCAGAACATGGCACGCATGGACATAGACAAAAAGTATAGTCTGAGAGAAACAGGAACTTTTCATAAAATTACATGTGACAACAACAAAACACTAACTAACCCAAATCTGAAGAGCATCAAAATGGAGGAAATGCATTATAATGTCAGTGCACATAATTAAAGGTTGCCTCACAGTGCGTAACTAGGTGTGCAACATGCAGAACCCCTGTGGAAACAAGAACAAAGAGACAAGAATAAAAGTCAAAGCTCATAAAAAGTATGGAAGCATGAATATGTTCAGTAAATTTTGCAAAAATGGCAATCAGCACATCAGATGATACTGTTTGTGACAATGATACAAAATGTAAAATTATGCAAAACAAAATAGTCTAAATCCAAAACACTGCACAATCATATGCAGCTGTGCACTAGTACACATGCAGGCTTTGCTAAATGTTTTTGATTGAAGTACTTTTGTTCCTTTTAATAATCACTGCTCTGGTAGGGTCAACCCAATGTTTCAAAGAGACTGAGGATGATTAAGGCCTTTGAACAATCCTCCAAAACTCTGGAATTTAGAAACCCCACAAGAAAGAGCTGTGGATACACATTAAACACCAGAGAACACAAGAATGGAGCTTTGAAGTGCATCACTCTTTCTGTTGCATGCAGAGGCTGCCACATGTAGGTCAGCCCATTAAGTTGGAGAGGAGAATGTGTTTTCAAAGGGCAGATCCAGGGTGGAATTATGTGAATGTCTAAAGTATTTGTGGTAATAATTAAATACTTCAATCTTGCATTCACCCTCTGACTGTAGTTGTTTTTGATTAGATTAAGTAGATGAGAATGGGAAAATTACAAACCTCATGTCTCCAAAATGTTCAGCTGTAGGATTGTTACTTGTGGTTGGTAATTGCTAAATTAAAAGCAGTTTTCTGTAAAAGGGGGCGGAAATGAGGCACCGCTAATTCACTAAATTTGAGTCTTTGGAGTCCGTGCGTGCGTGCGTGCGTGCGTGCGTGCGTGCGTGCGTGCGTGCGTGCGTGCGTGCGTGCGTGTGTGTGCGCACTGACCAACATCACCATGTGTTTCTGTTTGCTGTAGGAAGCCTGCTGGACTTCTTGAAGGATGGAGAAGGACGAGGGTTGAAGCTGCCTAACCTGGTGGACATGGCAGCACAGGTAGACTTGGATTGCTTAAGAAATGGCAGAGGCTATGCATTAGTTATCAGAATGGCTATTTATTGATTTTCTGTCAGCTGACTTGTTGATTCTCAGCCATACAGTTTGTGTCAGTCAAAGCCAACATGTCATTCACAGTTATGGGACATTAAAAGCCTTCCAGTAGCTCAGTGGGCAAAGTTCCTAACATTTCTGGTGCTAGTGTCCTAGACATCATGTGAATTCCAGTATTTATTTAAAATCATTAACAACATGCATCATTTAGGATCACATCGGAGCGTCTTCTTTATTCCACAGAAAACCAATGACATACTGTATATTCCTATAATGTCTATCTGTATATAACCTTAAATTTTACCAGTATTTTCACTCAATAGAATAGCATCCTTTTTGAGCAGGTAATGATAAAGAAATGTAAAATTTTGTGACTGAATTGTTTTAACCACACTTCTGTTCTTAAAACAGCACAGAGGTGTTTGTTAGACTTGTATGTCGTTCCTGAAAACATATTTGATATATATTTTAATATATATTTTAAACATATTTGATGCACTGGAAGTTTCATACAAAGTAGTGCTCAGTTATAATCAAATAATTTCTCCAATTGTATCCTTAGGCAATCAGAGTGGCTGATGAGTGTTGATGCAGTCGTGCTTGCTGTGCTGTGTTTCAGGTGGCAGCAGGCATGGCCTACATCGAGAGGATGAACTACATCCACAGAGACCTGCGCTCCGCCAACATCCTGGTGGGAGACAACCTGGTGTGCAAGATCGCTGACTTCGGCCTGGCCAGGCTTATTGAAGACAACGAATACACTGCTCGGCAAGGTGGGGTTTCCCACTGCTCTCACACAAACACATTTTATGGCAAATTCAAGTCCTCAGTGCTCCCACACACACTTTCACAAACTGTGTGACTGCATGAGGTCATGGAGGAAATTCTTTCAGCGCCCACATCACAGTGATTAGCAAATAGTTAGCTGTAAGCCACAATCACTTGGCTCCAACAGTCACACTAAAACAGACAGTGACACACAACTATACAGCAGTGTTTTGCTTTTCCAAGCTTGTCACCACTGAAGTCTGGAATAAATTCTTGCTCTGATTGACTTTGTTGTTTTTCTCAGTGGGGAGGAAGCCATTGATGAGCACACACACTGAACCTATTTGATAAATCAGAGGATAGGCAGCAATTTGGAGGTCAGGAAACTGGGACTGTATTTACATACTGTAAGGGTTTTTCATCATATGAAGTTCTGTATTAGGTCGCGGTTAGGGTAAGGTGCTAATCATGAACATCATTGGAAACCTTTGTTGCATCCCTACCCCTTGTTTCCTGTCCTCTCTCTACTGTCTATCTTCTAAACTGAACAAAATGCTCAAAACAATATAAGAGAGAAAGCAAAAGAAACACCCAATGAAAGAAAGTTTGAATTTCTGCTACAAATATGAGCCATATTAGGCTAAGTGACCAATAACAACGGTATTTGACAACACCCAGCATACTGTAAATGTCTGTCATCTCCCCGATGGTTACTTGGAGCTCAAAGCAGCTGCTTGACGCAGTTGGTCCATGCTCAGAAAATGCTCTCATCATCTTCGAAAGTTTTCTTTTCCATTTGACAAATGAAATCGTTTTGCTGCACACATGATATTTTCAATGCTTTACTTTCAGGAGTAAGACCTTTTTAATAGCTCACAGATGCTGTAAGTAACATGACTCAACTTTGCAGCTGTGTTTGTAATCACAGGCATATTCTGTGACCCTCCTAAGAATCAGAGTTCTTTATACATAGGTTTATATCTATCCTCTGTAATTATTTTTATCATATTTGAATTGCTGAAGCTCACGTGTGAAATCATTACTGTCAACATCAGCTGTATCAGTCATGTTAATAAAGCACATACGTGTTGGTTAAAGAAACCTATATGTAAAACCAAGATTATGTTGCCTATCAGACAGTAGAGTATCATGAAAAAATGGCATCATGGATTGAAACTGTTTATTTTAGAAAGTGTATAGAAAATAAACTTTTGCTTTAGATCCAAAGTTTGACAACAGGTTTTGTGCCAAGTGTCAGTAACACACTGTTAAAGCACCTATGCAGTCAGAAAGCCAATCTAGAGCCACAGAGGATAACAGGGCCATCACAGGCTTCGCTGTTCTCCTCATGACAAAATAAACTGATCCTGTCATCTGCTCTGCTACAGGTGCAAAGTTTCCCATCAAGTGGACCGCCCCGGAGGCCGCACTTTACGGGAAGTTCACCATCAAGTCAGACGTGTGGTCGTTTGGCATTCTGCTGACAGAGCTGGTCACCAAGGGTCGGGTGCCTTACCCAGGTGAGTAGAGGGAAGGGTTAAACAGACAACAGAGGCTCAGCCAAGCATATCTTTTTACCTTGAGTCACTCAGGACACATCGATAAAGTGGCCTGATAAGAAGAACCTCTCCTGAATGAAACTCAGGGTTGTTACCAAAACACACACAGCTTTTTCTATGACAACAGGTGGCCCCTCCTGCTGTTTATAGGAGTAAAAGGTTCTTTAATGCTTGGGTAACCTTCCATGCCCTACCAGAATGTGAGATAACCCTTAATTACAGCCGCTTGCCTGTGGGACAACTTGAAGTTCAGACAGAAACTAAATGAGAAAGCGAGGGGAGTCTGGGCGCAGTGTACTCTGAGTGCAGCTTCATGCAGGGAGGGAAACACATGTTTGTCCAGATGGGGCTGGTGGGCTGGTTGGGCTTCAGGGAGAAGGTGAGGAAGGTTAGCACGCCATCAGCTGAGGGAGCAGCATCATGCTAACAGATGTTTTATCAGCTTTCCAGGACTGTCTCTGGGTCCTTGACAGGAAGGTAGTAACTAAAATGTTTACTGCAAGTGAAGAACTGTTACTTTAACATACAATATGTATAACTCTACTGCATTAAATGTCTAAAAATGACTTCATGTTTGTTATGTACTTTCTCAATTTGTGCTCTTACATTATCCCAAATGTTTCCAACACTATTCAAACTTAGAGAAATCTCCAATTATGTTTAAGGTAATAGGGCATTTCATTTTGCCTGTTGCTAACTTAAAGGGTGGCACCAGTCAGAGAATGAGAAAGGGAGTCGTCAGGTTTTAATTTATTGAACAAAACTTTACATCATCTCTTAATATTTCTGCCTGAGTCAGTCAGATAGATTTTCATCTGCAATGGTGGCTGTCCAACAATAAAACAGACACATCCCGTGATCCAGTGCTTCCTCACAATATCATCAAATTGTCTTTTTCTTTTTTTATATACTGGAAAACTACTATATTAATTAGAGCCTCAGTGATTGGAGAGGCACACTGCTGTTCCTGAAACAAAGGCTCAACAGCTAGCCATTTTAATCCCTGATTGTCAGCAGTTAGTTCTGCAAAGAAAATGCATCATAAATGGTTTTGAGTTACACTTGAAATATAATTTTAACTTCAAGATAACTTCAATAATAACTTCAAGAAAGTTACAGCATATTTTGACTACATTTCTAATTATAGGTTCTTATGATATTTGTTATTAGTGTTGAAAGTGCTGGCATTTAAGTAGTGTAAGCAGACAGAGTTGATCATTTGTAAGTTCAGTGTCTGCTTACACTACTGACCTTAGACCAGCGTTCCTATCTGGAGCTCCCCACAGTCTAAGCCGTGCTGCTGGTGCTGTTGAAAAATCAATATTCCAATATCCAAAAAAAAAAAGGAAAACAAACAAAACAAAGCAAAAAGAGACAATGGATTTTTTTTCTCTGCTGAAACTTCATTATTCTGGAGCTGTGAGCAGAGGCTTTAGAGAGCCACAGCATATCTGGGATAAACAGAATATCAGTCGCTTTGGAGAATAAAATATGCACTTTATGAAAGGATAAAATAATGGAGAAAAAGTTGAATGAAAAGTGTAAACTTTTTATTCCAAAATATACTTGAGTAAGAGTTAAAAAAAAGCTCAAACTGCTCCAAAAAGTCTAAAAGTACATGTTATGGAGTAAATTGAATTTATTCATACCTGCCTCTGGTTCTTAGTGATTTAAGAGTTTAGTTTTAAACGGGGGGGGGGGGGTTGTTATGTATGCTTTTTTTAGGGTAGCTAAGGCTAAATAAAAGCAGCTGATCTCCACAGAGCTGTCATAAACATCTTTTTGAAACCCCTTGGTGCACTTACTTTACCTTCTGCATGTGTTTGTTTTTTAGGCATGAACAACCGTGAGGTGCTGGAGCAGGTGGAGCGAGGCTACAGGATGCCGTGCCCCCAGGACTGCCCCATCTCGCTGCACGAGCTGATGCTGCAGTGCTGGAAGAAGGACGCTGAGGAGCGGCCCACCTTTGAGTACCTGCAGGCCTTCTTGGAAGACTATTTCACAGCCACTGAGCCTCAGTACCAGCCCGGGGACAACCTCTAAACTGGTGTCCCACTCGGGGCTGGGCAGGACTGGGCCAATGAATGCTGATACAAAACTCTGCAGCCTTCCCAGCCAGAACTTTAATTTAGGGATCTGTACAGCTTCCTCAGCTCAACCCGAGCATTTCAGTTCCATCATCAACCCCTGAAACAAAAGCCTCAGTCTTCGACACACCCCCAGTGTTTGAAACTCTGCAAATGCGATAATTAGGGAAGTAAAGGAGGTGGGTTTGAGGATGGACGGAGTTGACTGGGGTTGAGATAATACAATGAAATACCTGTATTCAATGTAAATAAGAAAGGTTTGTTTTGATTGCTTCTGTTTTAGATTTAATTTTCTCCTGCACAAAATAATAATTATGATAAAATGCTAAAGGCAAAGGAAGAGAACCATGTGAGCACAGTTAATCTGTACGTGTATTATACTGTACTGCTCCTGTATTCTTTGATTTGACAAGGATTGGAGGCCTCAATATATTTTTTCTTTTATTCTCCATAAAGTGTAAAAATTACCCCCATTCCCTCGCCCCCCACCCCCAAGATTATTGCTTTATTTTTGACTTTCAGTTTGTAGTATTGCAGAGGCTTCTTGAGACGAGCATGACACAGTCCTCCATCAGAGCTTTTTCTTTTTTTGGCACCTCAAAGCTTCCTCAGAGCACTAGTTTGTTAGGCTACTGCTGTCTGGAAAAAAGTTCTTTTACAAATGAATTATGTCAAATTTTGTAAATTACAGCTGAGCGTGTATGGATTTTCAACATATCCCTCCACGCTTATGATTTTGAGAAAAACTGGGTGGAAATATTTCTGTCTTTCTAACGCGAGTGTTATTTTTGTTTAGCTGGTTTAAAGAAAGGTCAGGTTAATTTAAGAAGAGAGTATTTTTGTCTTATTTGAGCTGTTGAGGCCGCTTCCCATCCGAAGTCGGCGCTAACAGTGGATTTTTCCTGGTCTCCTGCATGTCCTTACTTGAGTCTGCAGAGTGTCAACCTGTGGCTGAACCTGGACCATCTCACCTCCTGAGTTACTTTTTCTTTTATGTTTACTGACAAGGTTATATTCTATCAGTATTTGAGTCTTTGGTTTTTACAGAGTATGTTTTTATTTAACCCTTTTAAGTGATCCTTTAAGAGTCAGTTGTAAGTTCAGGGGAGATTTTGGGCCAATTTATGTTGCAATATAAACAGAAGATTGAAAGTTTTTTTGAGATCCAGTGCATTGAACCTGTCTTTGATCTGGTGTTATGATCTGTTGCACATGGTTTCATGGCCAATGAAAACCCCTCATCTTTCAGTTGTACAGCTAAATGGTTTTAAGTGTTGATAACTTTCCCTCCTTTATATCTTTTCAATTCCAGTTTTTTAACATAGTTTGTTTTGTTATTTTGGTGATTTGGCGTTTGAGATTCAGAAAAGAACAATAAACATTTTACACTCTTTCGAAGACACTTTCTTTCAACATGCCAGTATTTGTATGGTTACTTAAAAATGCTCTTGGATGTGAGTGTATGCATTACATGTTTCTGTGTGTCTACATTTAATTGATACAGGTGGGTGTTCTTCCTGCTCAGCTCTTGGCTTGTCGCACCTCCTCTGGTGCCCACTTTGTTAGCTGCAGGGTCATCAGCTGGGGACCACCATTCATTGATGTTTCGCCCCTTAGCCCAGAACACTTTTACTTACTTAAAAATGCTCTTGGATGTGAGTGTATGCATGCATGTTTCTGTGTGTGTACATTCATGTGTGATGAGATTTTAGGTCTCTATTATGGGTCTAGTTTCAAAAACACTAGATTCCACATATCCTCCAAAGCATCTCAATAGGAAATTTGTGGCAGTTTGAACTCTATACCCCCAGTTATAATACATATATTCTAATTTAATTGCATTTTCAAGCCTAAGCTGTGATGACCCTGATGAAATTATCATGGTAATTTCTCAAACTTGACAGACCACTTTAAGGGCCACAGGAGACAACTGAGTTGTTTCCCCTTCAGAATCAAAGTAAACTTGATGTGTTTAGTTAGCGGCACGTCCCTCTGATTGCAGTGATGGACAATACATAGAGACAAGGGGCTCTAATTTTGAAGACCAGGCGCAGGCGAGGCGCAGGGCCGCGCCAACGGGGTGTGGCCAGCTTGTGTGACGCTTCTTTCCTAATCCCTCCCCTTCTTTTGTTGTTGTCTTTCTCTCCTGTAAGATAAATATCTGCTTCCTTCAACCAGTCCTTTGGAACTGAGGAAGCTTCTTGGATGAGAAGTGAAACGTCTTCCCAAAAATTTCAACATAGTCCAGATGCCTTGTCTTAATGACTCTTCAAGACTTTTTCACACCACTGTATGTTTGCTAAAATACTTTTACACAATTGACATTGTAGCCATCTAATACTTAGGTGTAATGCAACAAACAAATTTATGGTGGATTACATTTTTAGTAATTATTACTGTTTGTCATTACATGTAATCTGGTCTTCCCCAAACCCATATAGTATGGCAACATTGTTCATCTTATTTCATGAGAAGACCAACCAAAAATAAATAAATAAATAAAGCCACCTCCAAACTAATTTCTGCATCACTGGAGTAATAAACACAGGGCCTTAATAGTAGCAACTGCACTGATTTATTTTACACAAGTGTTGCTGAGAAAATTGGCTTTGCAAGTAAACCCATAGTAAATAGCCAACAGTTTCGCTCAGCAAATTTTAAATACAGGCATATCTTAAAAGAAATTCTGTATTACAAAATATTAAGTTTATTTACTTTATGCAAATGTGTTGTGCTGCTACAGTCTGTTCATTACCATCACATATCTGAACATTCTCAATTAATGGATGAACATATTGTCAAGTTGTTATTTTTACTGTACTGTATTGTTATTGTTACAAGGTACCTTTCATTTTCTTGAATCTCTTTCTGTCCGTCACTCACTATTAGATCAGAGGGGTGTACTATGAAGCAAGATAAATGGGTGAGCTAAGTATGTTGAGTCCAAAGCCAGAGTATCTTTCAACTGCTTTAAACACATAATGCCACAAGTCAGTATTCTCTTATTCACACACCAATGGCGAGTGGCTTCTCAACAACCAGGACTTCCAATTATTTAGAGAGCAATTTAGGGCTGGCCTCGCCCAAGAACACCTAACAAACTTTTTGAGTCTGGGATCAAACCACTGATCTTCTGATTAGTGAATGACCCGCTCTACAACTGACCCACCTGTAATCTGGGTAGGTCACCATGGCAATTTATGCTAATCTGATCCAGTCCAGGTTAGGTTCAGGGTTTCAGTTCCAAAATGGCCAATTAGTAAATTAGTTAGTAGTAGTATTGCCATCAAACAAAGCTGTGCGTTTACACCAGTGCTTACTGTGTGTATCATGTTGCCTTTTTCCCAAGAGGAACTTCAATCAGTGATTCACAAAATCTGAATAGGAATATTTATTTTCAAGTTTATTCTTGCTCTTACTGAACAACTGGATGCATCAAGCAGCCAACACTGTCAGTCACAGAGAACACTAATGTAGGGGTTCACAGGTCACAGAAGAAAAACAATAAAAACAAACACAAAGAATAAACTGCTTGCAGATTTTAAAGTTTTAATCTCTGTTTTTGCATTTTACGTGTAACCAGGCTGTCCAATCAGTACTGAGGTTGTGTTGGATGATCTTGCCACAACACTTACATATACAAGAGCAAGTGATTAAGATGCACTTTTAGAGTGCTGTTTATAGTTTAAGACAGCAATTTTGGACAGGAATTTTTATTATTTAGATAGCATGTTAAAACAAAAACTACAATTGACGTAATATATTGATGTACTGTGACCATGGGAAAACTAGAAGATGGGTTGGAACCCAAAGCAGTGTGGGAACCTCAGGGAGTTAAAGAACATGGGGTCACCCAAAAATAAAAAAAAACAACTGTTTCCTCTTTCTTCTGAAATAGAGCTAGTGCATTAAAGAATGTAAGTATGTGCCCTCACTGACTGCATGCAATACATCAGGAAACAGCTACAGCAGCAGCCATGACGATATTGTTTTACAGATTTACTTTTGTAACACTGCAATATACAGTGAGCCCTGTTGGTAGCCGAAGTACAAACAGTATGTAGAAATCACAAGACATATATTAAGAAGTGAATTACATTATTCAGTATGAAGTCTGAAATTTATTGTATATGAAATGTAGTATAATCCCTTTTACACTGCTGGTAATTTACAGGTGACTAAAAAAAACTAGTTAAAATCTGCTGATTTTTTTTTGGCATAACATAAATAATTTAACTTTGATTGTCCACAAGCTAAATTGATTTCCGCACACCCTTTATTGAGGGACAGTATGAGACATAAATGTAGTTCTTGAATATAATTTTGGATTTTGAAAATGTTTGAAAAAATACTGGACGCAGAGATAACAAATAAATACATTTATGTAAGAACTAACAATTTTCCACAAACATTCCTCTCTTTATGTGCATAAGAAGTGCTGTTGTTTGCTTTAATAGTTTTTTACGTCTTGAAAGCAAACACAGGAAGCACGTGTGGTCCGTCATGGTAAGAGTCACATGACACACCAAACACCCACTTTTACAGGAACATACACAGAGCCTGAGGAGGAGAGCCTGGATTAACAAAGTAAGTTCATAACCGCCATCTTAGTACATCAGCTTATACTGACAAAGCCTGGTTCTGTTGAACTTGCTTCATAGTATTCCTCTCAAATTTGAGTGAATAAAACCTCTGTGAAGCCACTCAGATACAACAAAAAGAGATCACTGAAAAGTCAGCCTCTCTCATTCCTTTACCTTGATCTGAAGAAAATTATGGGATACTGTTTAGGTTGGTGACTTATAACAATACAGGAACAAATGATTTTCATATTTATCAGTAACTAAAGAGAAACACAAGGCAACAACACTAGAGGTGATGTCACCACTTCCCTTTCCATACAGATAGTGTTCATGAGGTGAACCCAACATTGATTTTTCTCCAATGAAATAGTTTTTAGTCATCTATCAAGCCTCATGTCCCTTTTCACACACCTTACAACAGTATGACGAAAAAAAACACAACAAGGAACAGTCACTTTATGTGGCTTCATTACATGACAGTTTTGTGACTGAAGTGTTTTGCCTGAGTCGACACAAGGAAGTAGCTGTAATAATTATAAATGTAATAATTAAAATAGGTTTGCCTGTAAACTTTGTTTACATTTAAACAGTATCAAAAACCAATGAAACCCAATCATTTCTGTACATACTATTCATTCTAGTATACGCAAATAAGGATACTATCAATAATTGTTTAACAAAAAAATAATGTCACACATTGTTCTCTTGACCATCATTCTGAAAAACTGTTTCCCCATGCGTTTCAGAGCAACTTACTCTAGAAGAACTCAAGTATCCTTGGTTTTAGTGGACAGCATTATTATTCCATTGTCCATTTTGCTGGGAGGCTTTTCTACATTTGAAAATGGCTTAATTGTTAGGAACACTAAAATGATTATCTTACTGAAGTACTATGGATCCATACATTAAAGTAGTAGAAAGCGACTGGATCATTTTAGCTAACTTCCTGTTGGTGACTGCAATTAGCAGTCCCCTCCCTCATCCAGACATCACCACATGAATGTGCAGCAGTCTTTGTCGGAGAGCAGCTATAAAGCACAATGAGTCTAGCATTACCCCAGATCTGGAAGTATGAAAAAAAAACAAATACTGGAGATGATTTTAGTTATCAGCTGATGAAGCACGGTGCTCCCTGCGGTCCACTGGCAGAGTGAGCTGTCTCTTTGTGGAGTTCTCTCTCCTGATTGGATAAAAGATTGTGGGACATTGGAAAACTTGCTCCTTTGCTTACTGCAGAGTGTAGTGACTGAGAGGCCTGTGTAATGAAATGATCACACTGCATAAGTAACTGCTGTAGGAATACAGAGCTATGTAACAGGTATATTAACAAGAATATATTGCTTATTTCTCCTTTAACTGTTGCTTGAATCAACCCGAAACACACTACTTGTGGTAGGGCTTCTGAGCTATGAGGAAATTATGGCATGACAAAAGGTTGTGTATTTTGCTCTGATATGAAGCAACCAGAGTTGCTTATTCTGCAAGAGTTGCCACCTTAGTAATATACAAACGTTTTCCAGAAAAGCTAGCAAGACTTTTTAACTCTCACTTTCATCAAAAAATGAAAGAAGACCCAATCCAAAATGGCCCTGAGGATTCAAGTCATATCATTTTATATCATTTGCAGTAGTACAATGAGAGCCTAATAGAAGAAACTAAATGTCATTTAGGTTAGTTAGCCTAATGTTCAGGGGGTCTTAGACACTAGACAATAGACACTACATAAAAAATGGACCTGTGAAGAGTTCTACTGCAGACTGTAGCTTATAAGTGAAAAGGTTTCAGGAGTTTTCAGTGGTATATTCCATCAATATATTCATTCAAGCATATGTTGAACTTTGCAATGGCTTAGCTTAGGGAAAGTGAATTTTGACTTAGAAATAGTTTGTGGCAACTTTGGGGGGAGAAAATAAAAAACTGGTGGATGTCTTCATGAGACTTAAAAATCCATATACATTTGCATTAAAACTGTTAGAAACTTGTCTTATAAATCTCCAATAATGTATGATACTGAAGAGCTAAGTGCAGTGTTATTCTTCAACAAAGGTCATCATTGAAAACAATATGCGTGAAAAGAAGACACAAATGAAAAAGATGGTGTGGTTATAATTGGAATAAATGTAGGCTGGTTCATTGGAGGTTGTCCGGTTTTAACTGGATTTTGAACGTTGATAGAAAAATAGTGGTCCTGCTGTCCTGACACACTCTAAGCTGTCACAGTCTCCTTTAAGCTAAGGGATCTCAGCCAGCTGCACATTTTCCATCCAGAGGGCAGCTGCCACACACCACCAAGGTTTGACCTACTTTAGTGTTCTAAGTCTGTCATGTTCATCATCAAACTGCAAGGACTAGTTGACACGGATGCCTGAGATGAAGGGCAGCCCAGTGGGAACCTTCTTCTTGTACTCCACATAATCCTCGGCAAAGAAATGGATAAGGGAGAGCTCTTCCTCCTCAATGCGCTCCCTGAAGAACCGCCAGCTGGCTATCGTGTAGCCCAAAATACACACTGGGTTACACAGCATGACCTACAAGAATCAACAATTTTATCAGTCAATAAATACAGAACAAGTGGGAAGTGAGAAACCAGCTCTTCACCTTCTGCTCCAGACATCTGAGTTTCTTTTTGCCAGTCAGCTCTGTTTTTACTCGTCTACTCTGAACTTCTAAGGGGTGTACCATGAAGTGAGATTAACTGGTAACCAAGGTATTTTGAGTCAAAAGCCTAAGTTTCGTATTACTAAGCAGCTCTCTTTTTACCTGATAAGTAACCCATGGTAAAGTTACCATGTTAGTTACACTGCAAACCTAAGCTGTTCAGAGTTTTAGCTTAAGGTAGGCTGAGGGACCAATTCACCAATCAGCTTTGTTGGAAGTAGCAACACTCTAATCAATTAATGGCAAAAGCAGAGTTTTTGCTGAGTGAATGTGTCAAGTTAACACATTTGCTTATCATATCCTCACATTTATAATGACACTGAATGAAGTTCTGCAGCTACCGTGGCACTTATTGTTTGTAACATGTTACTTTTTACTTTTTTTACTTTTTAAAATTTTTTTACCAAATCAGTGACACAGAAAATCAGAGAGATTTAGTTCATTTACAGGGTTGCTGTTGCTCTTAATGAACTGAATGTTCTGGAGGGACTATTTGGATATGCTGGCCGAAAAAGAGAAACCTTATGTAAAATCCCATGACATTAAAAGTTCACGACATAATTAATTAGTTTGACCATTACTTAAATATGAAATACAGTGCAATTACCTCAGACCATAATGTTCCCATTTAAGATTATGCTGTTATGATTGATTCTGATTTGTTGAAGTCCGTTTTGAATTGGAAAGCCAATTTATGATTGTGATTAATATTTAATTTAATGTGAAGCACTACATAAAGAAAATGGCTTTGTAACAAAATGCATACTAATAGTATTAGAAACCACAGCTGTTTAATTGTGCTTTTCTCGAAAAAATAATGCAATATGCATAAAGCCAGCAGGATGTAAGCCCAGTGTTACAGTTCAAAGTGCATATTTTCCTACAGAAAAACATTGAGTTACTGATAAAGAAAGCAGATGGGAACATGAATGTACTCTGAAAAAAGGGTGGAAGAGGTGAGTTTGCAATAGCTGAATTTAGTGGAGTTTCCCAAATTAGGATCAATAAAGTACATCTATCTATCTGTCAATCTAGGCACAGTGAATTGTGACTCAATTCAAAATAGTTAAGTGGCAGCTTTTTGGAAGAAAAAAATTTAACTTGGAGGGGAAAAAACAGCAAACCTGGTAGATCTCTTACAAAACTTCAAGGTCTACAAACATTTGCATTTGACATATTAAGTAATTTAATGAATCAAGCAGCAGGATGTAAAACAAGTGTTGCAGTTAAAAGTATGTCTTCCTACAGTAAAAAAGACTGATGAATTACTGATAAAGAAAGCAGATGAGAACATGGATGTACTCTGAAAATGGTGGAAAAACATTAAGAGAAAGCATTGGCTTCTGCTTTGAATACTGTCTGTGCTGCTGGCACAGGCAGGCGGAAATTTTTATAAAGAAAATAGGATAAATGAGAGCTCACCTGTGTCCCTGTGCTCCAATAGAACCAGCCCACATAGGAGGGGTGTCTGAAGTAGGCGTAGACCCCACTGGTGACCAGCACATGGCTCTGAGCCTTCTCATTCTGGACAATGTGGTTGAAGTTGGATCCAGCTGTCAACATTGCTGCCTTACGCAGGCCCTCCCCACAAAGCACCATAAGCAGACCCAGGATGCTCAACCATTTCAGCTGCTTCAGCTCTGAGAGAAAGGACATGCAAATGCTCATGGGAAACACCAATTCCAAACAGTTAAGAATACTTTTTAAAACATGAATAAAAACAGAACGCAATCATATAAAAAAAGTGTTACCCAGAACCATGTAGTAACTCCCTAAGTGGGGAATCTTGGTTAATACTTGTTTGTGAAAGATGGAGTCTTTTGAAGAATGTCCTCTCCATATCCAATAATGATACTATTACCTATAACCAATTAACTTGTTTACCTGTGAAATGATACAAACAAGTGTTTCTTCAGCATTCCACAACACAACCTGCTTCAGAGGTTCTATGAGAGATAAGGGATTCATGTATATAAAATCATTGCCCAATGACCAATCAAACAAAAAAAAAAATCTGTTGAAAAATCGCAGCAGCATACCTGGGGGCTTGGTGCAAGAATTGTGAGAGGGTCTCTTAGGAAGGCAAGAGGGTTCAGAAATGTTCTTTTAGATGTGAGATATAGTTTCTTGTCGCAGGGATAACTTATGTGTTAGCCATAAATTGCAGAGACTTACTGAAACTCTTGTGCCCTTTTTGTACTTTTAAGATAGAAAAGTTAAACCTACTGCTTTAATTTATGTTTGATATTTATTTTTAGCTCCAAATTCTGCATTGCAGCTTCAAAAATGAAAAAATTCACACAGGCATCAATGATTAATTCAAGAAGAAACACATTTAACTATAGGTAAGTATTATTTATTGCTCATATTGAAGCCATAAAAATATTTCTTCAGACACATAGGTGGTGTGCACTGCAAGTAATGTGGCCACCGAGGTCAATACTTTTCAAATTGTTTTGAGAAAACTCAAGTCTTAAATTTGCTGAATGACTGAAAATAAAATTTATTTATTTTATTAATTTATTTAGTCTTATTTGAAAGGAACAGTGCATATAAATGCACATCAGTATAAATATATATGCTAATATACCAGAGTTGGCAAGATTGCTAATCCACATCCATAGTCCCTTGGCAGGTTAACATATGCCATAAAAAGTCTGAGAGACGAAAATACAATATACATCAAAAATAGGATAATATACATGCCTCATCCGGATGATTAGTGTATTTAGCCAGTGTGCTCACTCTTCCCTGTGCCAGTACGTCTTTGTCTTGTTGCAAGCGTTCCAGTCTCTCTACTTATGAAGTATTTCTGGTGTTGGATCTGTTTGTTTGTTTGACTTCCCCTTTTGCCTCGCTTTTGGATTTGTTTGCCTGGTTACTGGCCTGTTACTGCTTGGGTTCAGGATAAAAGCATCATCTGTGCACATTTGTAAATTAATGTCCTTGAATGAAGGTAGATTATTGATGTATAAAACCAATAAGATTGATTCAAGTATGGAGCCTCGTGGGACACCTATTAGGCACCCCAGGTATGGAGATTTTATGCTGTTGACCATTACAGATAGTTTAATGCAGCTAAGTATGACTTAATCCACCACATGGCTTGTTCAGACCAGTTAAAATTATCTATTTTTTGCTAAAAATTTGGTGGTCATTGGTATAATGATCCTTTTTAAATCTAAAGACACTACACTAAGGCAACTGCTCATGTCCAAGGGGCCCAGATTTTTTCTACAAAACCAAGTTCGAAATAAGTTGAGACGCTATGTAAAATGAACAACCTGGTGGGCAAACAGTCAAACTGTTTAGGAACAATTCTGAATGCAAAACTGCAAAGAATTTGGGGATTTGCACTGTCTACAGTCAATAATGTCATCAGAAGATTCAGGGAATCTGCAGAAATTTTTGCACGAGGGGCAAGGCTGTAAACCAACACTGAATGCCCCTGACCTTCAATCCCTCAGGAGACACTGCATTAAAAACCGACATCATTTTGTAATAAACATTGCTACATGGGCACAGGAGCACTTTGGAAAACCATTGTCAGTTCACACAGTTTGTCGCTACATCTTCAAGTGCAAGTTAAGACTATCATAGAAAGAGAGAGCCATACATCAATAACATCCAAACACACTGTCGACTTCTCTGGGCCTGAGCTCATCTGAAACAACTAATGCAAAGTGGAGAATAGTGCTGTGGTCTGATGAGCACCCTGATGACACTGATGTCTGATGAGAAAATGTGTGGCACATTATGAAACACAAAATACGTCAACAGAGACCCCAGTCTGTTGAGCAACTGAAGTATTAATTTTGTTTCAGAGCTGGCATTCTTGGTAACTTTTGCAGTGCTTTATAGCCTAGGGGAGACAGAGAAGTCCCCAGTATGTAATCGTATAGTTCACCAGTAGTCACAGTGATCCCACTCGGTCTAAAAGTTAATCATAAAGGCAATAACTGCTGCATGAATGGATACCAGGTAAACAGTACTGCCCACCCGTGAAAGCCCTTTGCCCCCCTACTGATAATTGTCTGGCGCCAGCGCTGCCTCATTGCAATAAGATAAGTGAAACCTAATCATTCTCAACAGAAGGCAAACAAGTTGTTAAACCGAATTGTTAAAGTTGTGGTGAACGCAGCTATATTACTGTAATGTAGCTAATTTTTGGAACACAAACTGCATATCATGTAGAGGGTTCCTACTTTTCTCATCAACACTCAAATGGGCTGCAGCTCCCAAAACAAGTTCTGAGTGAGTTTTACCAACTGCCATGTTGTAATTTGGGAAATCTGCAGTGGATTTATTCTTGAATCATCATTGAATCAAAATTAAACTTTCCTCTGTGAAATAAGAAAGTGACCCTATTGAATCCACCCCTAAAAGGATCAAAACAGAAAATAAGAACCAGAATTGATAGGAAAGAATCAGAATTGGAATCAGAATCGTTACAATCGAAACGATGCCCAACCCTACTGACAGTCTTTTTAAGAGGTTATGGGTCTCTGTGATTCTTTCAGGTCTATTTGTAGATTAGATCAGTTTTAGTTTTTAAGTGGCTAGTAACTCTAGTGGGCTTTTCAATTAACTGTGTGAAGTTGAAGTGGTCTGTGATTGATTTCAGATTCCTCATGTTTTTCTTGTCATTTGAGTTAATGTTAAAAACACCATACAGGATTATCGATTTTTGTGATCACACGGGTGAAGGAGAGCTTAAGATCTTAATGTTTTTCATAACTGGGTTTCTGAATGGGACTTTATGCTCACCACTGATATTTGATTGACTGATTGATTTTTGTGGAATATTTGGTACCATTACTGAGAGAATTTGTTCTGAGTTTGCCTGGTAGTCCTGAATCACTTTTCCTTTGGATTTAAGAGACCAATCTCGATTCTTAAATCCAAAAATCGATCTTTAATCAGTTTTTTTTATGCTGTATGTGTGGTGCAGCCTTCAGTCTTGCATGACCTTAAACTCATAGCTATTTAAAATGAGCATTGTTTAACATTACCAACATGGTGGGATTGGCTCTGCTAAAGGCACCTCCACCAAGCCTGATATGTGGATTAATTCTTAACTTAAACAACTCAGTGAAGCGCTGGTCAAAACCAAAGCTTCCTTTGGGCAATATGTTCTGCACTTCTTAAGTTTTCACAATTATGCAGATTATACAGTATTTTATGTAACAACACAGCCAGATGAAACCGATCAGTAAACTAAAGTTCAAGCATGTATGGATGTGCATGTGGGTTACCTTTTTTCAGGATATGTCCTTAAACTATGTCCTTTGACTCCCTTTTTCACCCTTTGTAAAATTGCAGAATCAGTTCAAATAGTATTGAGTCATCTGAATGGTGCAGTTTATTTTGTAGGGTTGCTTTTAATTGACTTTTCCTCAGCTTTTAACTGCATCCAACCTCACATTTTAGCAGGTCAACTCAACAGCATTCACATCACTGACCCTGGCTCAATATGTGAGCTGGAAGACTTTTTAACGGATAAGTCTCAGACAGAAAGGGTCCGCGATGTCCTTTCATCTTCAACTGGCTCCCCCTTTTGAGTATCTTTAACAAAATATACTTCACTGAGTGGATTGAATCAGTAGTGATGATAGTGATGACAGACCAACCTGGAACTGTTAGCTTCTCCACCATGAACTCCACCCATGATGAGACAGCAGCCAGGGTGTACTCAAGACTGTGGTTGAGCAGGAATGAGTCCAGTGACAGGCTACGAGGGTTGATGATTGCAGTCACCAGGTACTCAGAGTAATGAAAGAATGACAAGGAGCACATGTACCTGCAGAGAGGCACCATTACTACATGTTCAACTGCAACTGGCCTGAGGCCTATACTACAAAGCGAGGTAACTAGCTTAACAAGGTAACTTAATGAGTAACTTTGTGGTGATGGGTGAATCTTTCCATTTAAGTAGTACTACAAAAGTGTGTAAGTCTGTCACGAGGTATCTTATGATAGTCATTTATGCTGCATACTTAAACTTCTCTGAGAAATTCAACTTCATGATAACTTGCTCTCCAAAATAATCACAATTTTTTCCCAAAAGCCTCTCAAGAAAAATGGCAGCACATGGATGACCCCCTAAACACTGCCAAACCGAATCATCATCATCATCATACTTTTATATTTTATCTGGACTTGTTGTCAGGTGTGCTTTCCATGGGGTTTGTGGTTGAAATGATTGCTGGAATTAACTAATCAAATTACATTACATTCATACAGGTAGCTTTAGATCGAAGTGCTTATGTGAGTCAATCTCAATTCATTTATGGCTCAACTTCAGAGATGTAGCATGTGTGTAATAGTATTAACCTATTTTTTTTCACATTTTTGGATAGACCGTTCTACATGTTTCTACTACACTGACATATTAGGGCCATTAAAATAAATGATGAGCTAGGGGATGGGGTCATAATCTAAGAAAAAAAAAATCACTATTTTTTTCTTAGTTCACCATATTAATTTCTGCATATGTTAATTTCACTGTGATTTATTTATTTTTTGCTTTTTTTTAACCTTGCAGCACTCACTAGCCCAGGTTTACTTGTGTTGCCTTTATTAGTTAAATGTGAGTATAATGTTTATACTTGTAATTTACTACAACTTACAAATGCCTTGTTCTGACCAAGGGGCAAACTCTCCACTTCCGCATTGAAGCCAACCAGGAAGTACAAAAACTTGCAATTCCTCGACTGGCCG
>JAQMCX010000023.1:2458359-2471691 GCA_029814765.1 Acanthurus leucopareius
CGGCTGTGTTAAACCTGCTCACGCCTTCTCTCCTCCCTCTTTGCCACTTGCGCTGGTGGGAGGGACGGAGGCGTGGGACTGCCTGTGCCAGACTGTGCCATGCACGAAAATTGCAAAATGCGCTGGCCACACCCCATTGGCGCGGCGCAGGCGAGGCACAGGGCAGGTGCACCTCACCTGCGCCTGGTCTACGAAATTAGAGCCCAAGATCACAAAATCAGCCTGCGGGATTCTCAAGAGTTACACAACTAAGTGACATGAAGTTAATATAAACCTGGACCTGATATGTTCAATATTCACAGTATGCACTGATTTCCCAGAATTCCCTTTCAGTATTCTATCCCTGGCTGGTGTCAAGGTGTCATGTTGAATTTTGGATTTAAAATTTGGATTTGAACCTGTTGCCAACCATCTACTCTCTGTTTTCATTTCATTTCAGTAGTGAATTTAGCATCACTGTTTCCTAAACAGGAAGAGAATCAGTTTTACTATGCAAATAGAAAGAAAATTTGCCTTTTATCAGTTTTAGTTCATGAACCGTTTGTCCTTCTATAACACAAATCTTTCAGTGTTCTTTTTCTATATTAATCTTTCTTCCTTTCTCATTACTTCATTTGCAGTTGCAGCTATCCAGTGGGAAAAAAAGATTATCCCATTAAAAGCTGATGATTAGCTTCCTAGTAGCACTGTTAAAATGTTTTCTTTTCCAAAACACTCTCTTACTATCTTAAGTTCTGTTAATTTATGATCAAGTTTCATTTTGTACCGTCAGTTACTGGTATTACACATTGAGTTTTCATTGTGGAAAAACTGAGCCTTCACGTCAGCTGTATGTCAGGTGATGTGACTCCTTCCTGCTGAAGCTTTATGGGAACAGCAGCTGCAGCTGTCTCACCCATCCCTCCTCACATCACTGACAGTCTTTTCCTTGTGTTATTGACATAACCAGCTGGTATGCACCTGTGTGGGAACAGCCACTTGTGCACAACTCCTTCACAGCTGTAGAACACAGCACAGAGGCCCTATAGAACCAGGTAAGTCTGATTTTATACATTTGCTGATTGATAATTTAACTGAGATTGAAATATAGACACATTTCAGTTTTAATATTTGATAATAAACCTTGGCTGGACTAATCTTTCCTTAATTTGTGAAAAAAATATGATAATGTAAAGTTAGTTTGAATAAAACGACAGTTTGACTGAGAACTTAAGTATTTGTGTGTAATTGAGATTGTAGTGGTTCTCTGTACTGTAAGTATACAACATTGAACAGCTGTTTTCCAGAAACTTAGATATAAATAAAATATAAAAATACAAATAAAAAAGAAGCATCCAATGCTCTTTTCTCTTTAGTGACCCAGCCAAAACTGACAGATCAGCCAACTGGCTTGGTTCAACATTATACCAAATTATATCTGTTACTGCAACATATACAGAGCTGTTTAATTACATGTACAAGTTCAAACAATGAAACAAAGAAATAACTCTGAATAATGAGACACTGTGCTAAAAAGATGTCCAGAAAACATTCAACAATAAAATGAATTTACACTAATTTGAGATCCATATCCAAATACTTAATTTATTATGTTGTATTCATTATGTATACTATGCTATTCACTATTCTTTGACTATAGTACTTTTTGTATCTGTGTATTTCTTTTTAGAATTCATGTTTAACATTTTAGTTTTTTTCTTTTATTAATGTTTTAAACTCCAAGTATTCACCTTAAAGTTTCAGTTATAATGATTGATCATTTGAAATAACTCCAGTTTTACTTAAATATCCCTAAGTAGTTTTTCCATATCATTGTGTTAAAGGCTCGCTGTATCCTCCTCACTACTATTTGTCTACCCTACCCCTCTTCTCTCACCTCTCTAATGGCTTTATTGCAGTCATTAGCATGTGAGCTATTGACTGGTGGTGAATGAACCATGGAAGGAGCCAGCGCCACCATCTTCATCACTGTTCAGAAGATATACTACCCACTCCTTTGCATCTTGGGTATTCCAGGTTTGTATTGTATGATCTTGTTTGGTACAAATGCATGTTTAGCTATCATTTTTTAAATTACCTTAATGTCAGTTTGTGCTCCAGTAGGAATCAGGAGAGCCTTTCTCTCTGCCCACTATGTCTCTCTGCTGTCCTCAGAGCTTCCAACAACTTAAACACTAACCAATGAATTACTGACATTATAGCAGGCTGCACTAAGCCTGCTGTTACACAAAGAAATTGTCTCACAGTTCAGGATATACTCTACATTAGTGGTCAAATCTGCATTCAGATAAGATTACTATCAGTTTCAACTCTCTGTGGCAAGTGAGCTTCTTATTGTGGCATGGACGCTCTTCTTTTAAACAATGTCGAAATGCTTTGCATTCATTTAAGCAGTCATTCAAGGTTTGGGAGTATATAAAACAGTAGATGGTGTGTCAAACTAGTTAAACTCATGAAATGCAGATTTGTAAAGACTGGTATTAACGTCAATATTTACACAAGCATGGCTGGGTTTCATCACAATAAGGCCATGGAATGTAGTCTATAGTTAAAAAATCGATTTGATTGTGCAGTAAAACCAGGCAGATGTCATGTATTTATCTGAGCTTTCATGTTTCGGTCTTCCAGCCAACCTCTTTACATTCTACATGATTTGCTTCCGTAAATGTGGGATGTCAGACACAGCCATCGTTTACCTGAGCTGCCTGGCTATCATGGACACTTTCTACCTGGTGTGGGTGATCCTTCTTGATCTGACTCTAACCTTCTGGCTAGACCAGCCCTTCTGGCATTCCCACCCCTGGTGTAACATCTTGGCCATCCTGCAGTATGGATCCCTCTACAGCTCCTCCTGGATTGTGGTAGTGTTCACTATCGAGCGCTACCTTGTTCTCCGTAGCACAGCAGCCAAACAGGACCTTTCTCAGGCCTGGGTCACTAAACTGGCCTGTGTGGCTATCGTCCTGGTGTCACATCTTGCCTCTGTGCCGATGGGCTGGGCCAACATCGTCAGATCTGTCAACTTTACTGTGGATGGGCAGAATGTGACACTGCCCAGGTGTCTTTATCGGAATGGGGTCTACTCAACTCTTATAGTGTGGATAACCACTTTCCTCTCAGGGGGAGCACCCATTGTGTTGGTCATCATCTTCAACTATCTCATTGGGTACCATTTGTGCCGTGCCAGCAATCTCTTCACCAAGGAAGAGCGTCGCATCATGCACGGGAGGAGCACCAGGGGCATGTTGATAAGGACCATCCTACTGCTGGGCACCGTCTCTGTGACCTTCGTTGTGCTCAGTCTGCCCCGCTTTGTCACATACTGCATCCTGAGGACAGAGTACAACAACCAGGACTTCAACAGAAATGACTACAGCATCCCAATCAACGTGGCTGGAGATTTGGCTAACATGCTGCAAAACCTCAACTCCACCACCAATTTCCTGCTTTACTGCATGGTCAGTCAGCGCTTCCGGCAGGAGCTTGTCCAGGTGGTGACCTGTAAGGAGAAGGCCCGTGAGCTGGGCTCTGTCCTCACCCACACCACCATGAAGATTTTCTCAGTTGTGAGTCATAAGACCTCACCATGCAAAGACCCTGTGACGGTGGTGTTAACCAATCTCAAACAGACGGAGTAAAGAGGATCTGGAAGAACTGACAAAGATCAGACTTTCAAAATAACAATCCTTTAAGCATAAGCATTAATTCTAAAGCTTGAAAGCTGTAATTTGACAAAATACCCTTGATTTAAGGCTCACTAGCCAGTTGTTTTTTGGGGATATCAGCCAAATTTTTGTGGTCTCCATGCAATTAGCATGCTTGGGTCATGTGATGACAACCAAGCCCTCTAAAGCCCTCTGTTTTGATTTTTAGCCACCTAGCTGAACAGGTCTAAGAATGACGAGGTGGGTCAGTCTACCACTTTTGGTCCAGACTAAACAAAAACCCAGCAACATTTTGATGTATGTCCATGATATTTGGTAGACATTCATGCATCCTAATGACTTTGATGTTCCAGATGGTGTCCAGCAGTGTGTAACAATAAAAAAATTCAACAGTAAAATGTCTAAACATATCGTACATGAATTGGCACAAACTTGGGTACAGACACTAATGGTTCCCCTCACTGACCATACTGATCCCTTGATTTTTTTTTCTCTAGCATAGAGCGTATATAAAGTTTTATGTGAAACATTACGACAACTATTGGGTGGATTGCAATTCAAATTTTATTAGACCTTTGTGGTGTCTAAAGGAAGAACTGTGATAACTTCAGTCATCTTCTCACTCTTCTTCTAGTGCCACCATTATACAAAAATTCTAACCATGATGACCCAGTACTTTGTTTTATATCATATACCTGCATAATTGATGACATTCCCATGAGCCTCAGCTGTACTTTGTGTTAATGCTTATTAACAAATGTCAGCATGCAAATACATTCTTACCTTAAAAAGGTAAACTGAGTATTTAGCTCAAAGCACCACTGCACTGAAGTACAACTCCATAGTGCTGCTAGCACGGCTGTAAACTCATTTTTCCAGACTTTCAATAGAGATTTTAAGATAAGAGTGAGGATGCGGATGAACCATGAATGTGATCAAGAAAAATTTAAAAGGCCAAGAAGTTGTTTTCTGGTATGTGATTTTGAGTTCTCATTCATTCAGGTCATGTTTAGTTGTAAGAGGGAAACAGGCCTTTAGCCCTTGAAATGCTGCTCTTCCAAAAATGCTGATTGTATGGTGACATGTCGTAAATAAAATTTGAATATGTGCAACAAATGCTGCAAATGCAATATGTCAAGTTATTCTTGTGTACTTTTTGTTTGAGTGTTGTGCATTACAGGAGGAAAAGCCTGTCCAGTTTTTAAAGGGTTAAATGAAAAAAAGACTTTCCACCTTTGAAATTAAAGAAACAGTTCACCTGATCGGCCACAGACTGCCCACCTTGCTGAAGAAACAACCTGGCCGTTACAGTCTTAATGCCCTTATTCTTGCATAATGAGTCACGAGACTTCCCTGCTTTGCATATTGGGATAGTTCCTGTTTGCCTCAGAACAGGTTTGTGCTGTGGCTGAAGACAAGGTAGGTGTGGGAATTCAGTGAAAATCTGTTGTATTATGTGTGAATTTCATGACAAAAACATACTGAGAACTTTGAGGTAGCTTTTGTTTGTCTTTTAGAAAGCATACCTGACATACCTTTGGATCAGTGGTTTGACCTTTGTACTAGTTTGAAGTGTTTGTGATATGTTACGCTCAAACTCAGCTCTAAGGAAACATGTAGTGTCTCACGCCTATTCTGCCCAGAAGAGAAAAGGAATGAGTAATTTCTACCCTTGAAAACAGCTGTTTCTTACATGTTCCTTGTTCCTCCCTGTCCTCTCCTATCTGCAGTTCACTTTGGAGAGTGTGCATTTTCATCAGTGGTCATAGTTTTTTTTTCTTATGTGTGGCTTTGTTGTGAAAAGTGCACTTTTAAGTCTCTTGGTTGAAACTACTTTTGTTTTCTTTCCAGTTTTGCTTACGTAATGCACTGTAATATATCTGTTTATGAAATTGTCCTACTCTATTAAATTCCTGTCTCATTGTTTGCATTTTTACTTCACCAGAGGCGAAAGATCCTTTTCATCAGTGACAAAATGGATTCTTTTAAAGGTAGGGAATGAATCCTCAGTCCTGAATCTACGTAGCCTATCTGAATGTCATCCTGAGTGCAATGCAAACCGGTTTCTCTGTTGGTTGTCGTTGTCAGGACCTTGTCCTCATCAAAGTGTTCCTGTTGAGATGGATGAGAGAATGACATCGTCCAGTCTGGACTTGGTGTGGCCTCTTGTTTGCAAACAGTGTAGTGAGCACACTGATACCAGTAAAAGGCCTCAGGAACATGTCTATGACCAAGCTAGCGGGTCAGGACACAATGTCAGCCAGCAGGCACTCCCTGACAGAAGATACCACAATGAACCCAGAGCTGCCTGTCACCAGCGTCCCCTACCTGGTTTCAACCCCTCCCCACCCTCAGGATGGGTAAACACCCCTCAGCCTGCATGTGATTGGCCTTATGGTCTCAGAGAGAAGGTGCCACTGCACGAACGAAACCTCATGGACAACCACAGCAGAGACTGTGCAAGGCTTTCACATTATCCTCAGGATCACTCTGTGGAGGAGCAAAGCCTGGAACCCCCTCTCCCACTTGTGTCTGTCCCATCAGGATACCCTGCAGCTCATGTACCCGGTCAGTGTCTGTATAACGTTAGAAACACAAAGCATCACATGTCTGGGGTTACTGTCAGTGTCAGCGGGGAATAATTACATGTTCGAACATTCAACATTCTGTCCTGAAAGATTACAGCTTCTTTAACTTTACAGTGACTCTGCACATTAGCTGATGATAACGATGTTTAAGGGTCAATTCATCAAACTAAGTAAAGCCTTAGTAATGATTGACATATATAAACTCACTATGACACAAGTGTGAAACAAGAACCCTTCATTGAGACCTAAACAAATGAATTGGGCAATTTTTATGCAAGAGGCATATCAAACAATCATAAAAACTTGGTTAAGATAAGGAATTTATTTGTGTAATAATTTTATTATTTTACACTAGCAGCAGGTAATTAAGCATGTTGGTCATCACATTGACTGTTGAACTGAAATATCTTGAACATTTTCTAAGGACATCCATGCTACATACACAATAACCTGTAATGACTAAGCTGTACTTCAGTGGTAATAAATATTAACATGCACACTAAACTAAGATGTAAACCATGGTTTGTGAGCATGTTACATGTTGAATCAGCATTTTCAAATACACTGTGCCAATGTATGACCTCAGAGAGCCACTGATAAGGCTCTGAGTCTTATTATTGCTACCAAGTTTTCCTTTCTGTAGAAATAGAAGGTAACTCGCTCTTAATGAGCTGCTCACCCTGATAAGATTGTTTGTGCCCCATGGCATGTGTTAAATAGCTAGTCTCATTTTATTTTTGCCAAAAATATGTAATTTTGGGATATTGATACTTTTTACAGATATTAAACATTTTTAAATACAAAAGGCCACAGAAACATCATTTGAAAAATGTAAATATTGACTTTCAGCAACTTAACTCTACTATTCAAATGACTGTGTTCCAAAAGGAGGACCAATGGAACAACCAGATGCTGTGATGAAATAATTAAATTGATTCTTTACAGATCCCAAAAATGCAACAAATGTGATAGATTTAGATTTAAAAGTTGCCTCTACAACCCATTTAGATATAATTTGTTTCTCATTGTGGCTCTGTTACTTCTACTGAACTGGAAACTGCACAAACCAGGCATTTTAGTCAGTCTGTTCCTACACATCTCTCCACAGGCTCCAATCCAACACACGGAAGTTATCTCAGACAGTATGCATGCTGCACTCCAGCAAATCTGCCCCATCTCAGTAATAAACATCATCAGTACCATCATAACTACCCGTCAGATCCACACAGGGAGCCTCAGAACCATCGTCAGTCATGGTACATATGAGAGTGACTTCTTCTCTGTTTGTCAGAATGATCCAGGGTTGTCAACATTGATTTATATTATACTTCACAGATACCATACTTAAATCTCAGGTAATTTCCTTCAACAGCAACCCCCCTCATATTAAGCTGCAACCTAAAGATGCTCGAAATTCCCCCTATGGATACGCCTCTCAGTGTGTGGCCCCTCCTCGAGATGTGATGCATGAGGTCAGTGTTGATCGCTCCCATCAGACTGGTCCAGGGCCAGCATCAGGGGAGTTCAAGAAGACCATCAGTCTACCTGAGGAGTGCAGTAAGTCTCACTGCCTGCATGAACATGTGCATGAAATGTTCTTCTCCTAATCTTGGTCCAGTAAAGCATTTTCACTGACTTTTGATCCATAGGAAATGTTTTCATCACATATTCTGTGGACACAGCCAAAGAAATTATTCATTTTGTGAAATTTCTGACTGATCAGGGATTCAAACCAGCAGTAAGTCCTGTTTTGTATCTGTCACATTTGATTGAGTGACTTTCCATACAAACCCTCACACTCCTGCCTGTCTCTTGATAGATTGACATCTTCAATAATCCCATCCAAACACTAAGCATCACCAAATGGATGGACAGATTTTTGAATGATGTAAGTCTGACTGTTGAGTCTGAAGAGAGAATTAATTGAGCTGCAATCTGAAGTCAACTGCAAAAGCTGACAATGAGATGTCATTTTTCAGAAATCAGTGCTCATCATTGTGGTCATCAGCCCAAAGTACAAGGAGGACGTTGAGGGAGATGGAGATGATGAGCATGGTCTGCACACCAAATACATCCACAATCAGGTGGGAACTCATATTTCTTTCACAACAGCCCTTCAACAATGTGGAAAAAGTGTCTGAGTGAAATATTGCCCTCTTGTGGCAAGCTTCTGTCTACTAAACTCCCTCCTCCCACATGCCAGAAGGATCAAGAGACTGAGGAAATGACTACTGGGACTTGAAAACAGGGCAATTCATTTGCCAGCTTCACCCAATGTCCTCAGACTCACAGTCCCACAGCGTTAGTGTGTCTCAGGTGCTTCAGAGATCCAGCTCTGGGCCTGAAAGCTGTCACAGCTCTTTGATGTGCAATCAAGTCTCCTTGTCAGGGCTGTTGTTGGTTGTCATAAAACTAATCAAATTTTAAAATGAAGGGACTCCTGTATCATTTTATCATCACTGTATCCAAAGAGAAAATGAACTCCATTTTCACCTATGTGTCTTTAAAGTTAAGGAGCAATTCAGGCTACAGTGTATCAGTGGTTCAAATTCAGGTTCAAGTAAAAATGGGCACATAGACAAATGCTTATAATGTCAACCAGTCGAAGATAAAAGGAACAGCCTTTTACATTTTTGGCCTCTGTTATGAAGTAAAACACTTCTCCAAGTTTATGGAGGACTACAGGCACTGATTACCCTCTTTTTTCTGTTAATAAAGATCCAACATGAGTATATCCAACAAGGCTGCCTGAACTTCAGACTGGTGCCTGTGTTGTTTCCTAATGCAAGCAAGGTAAGTATAAGCAGTAAACAAGCCAAAGGGTCAGTTCATGGTTGTGCATTCTTGACTTTGGAGTCAGTACAAGCCACAAATAAATGAAAGTTTTAAAAGCCCACTGAGCTTTCCACCATGTCTTATGATCTTCATGATGACACCATGATGAAACTGAGGAAATAAGATTTAGTGGTTTAAGTAAACTGAAGATTTAAGATAGGTAGTTCATTACAGTCCCTAATCCTTGTTTTGAATCAGCTACAGTAGCCAACGTGACAAGGAGGCCAAGAAGGCTATAATCTTTTTGACAGTAAGACCAAAATGATCAAATGATAACTTTCATTTCGAATGATAACTTTCATTTCTGCTGCATCACTTTAAGGGTGCTGGTATTGTTCATGCCGACTCATACCTTACTCCTTGTCCACATATAGCCATGTTTTGTTTTTTTTTTCAAAATAAAGCTTCTTTCTTTCCGTTTTGGCCTTTTGTCCACGCGCAAATGTTGCTTAGGTAACTGAACACAGACCCTTTGCAGAACTCCATCCAGGGTGAAGATGTTCTAATCTTCAGAGCTGTATGTTTGGTGAGATATGTAGAAGTTTGCAGTAGCAATTTCTCACCCAAGACTAACAATAATAGGGTATCATTTCATATAACATATTCACTGTTAAGTGATTAGGGTAAATGTTAAGTAAGGAGCTTTATGACATACAGGCAAAAGCTCTCTGAATGCCATCCTCACTGACCTCTAGGTGCTTTGTTTAGCTGAAGTTCTTGTATCCAGAGTTGGTCACTTACTCACTGACCCTACCCACTGACCCCATGTGCTCTGATCTGTGCATGTGCTACAGAGACATGTCCCCAGTTGGCTCCAGAACACCAGGATTTACCGCTGGCCCAACGACACCCAGGACCTGCTGCTGCGGCTGCTCAGGGAAGAGCGCTACATCATCCCACGGCGAGGGGGTGACCTCACCCTCACTGTTCGTCCCCTCTGACAAAAACTGGGCAGGACAGACACTCGTGGAAACAAATTCATTTTAAGAAAAAGTTTTTTTTTCTTAACATAAAAATGCTGTAGATATAACGTTGTTTCTATGCTTTGATGAGAACTTTCATTACTACAACAGTTTTGTAAAGCGCTGATTCATATTTGCTGTTTGTTCTTTAATTCATTTGAACAGTTTCTGATCTCACCATATATTCTGCATACCTTTCAGTTTTCTTCCTTGATATCAGTATTTGAAATGAACACTAAACAGAATCATTGCCTTTAAATATCTACATACATCTATTAAAGCCTGGAGTAAATAAAGGGTTAATGATAGAGTTTAATAATAATTAATCAATTATAACTTTTTCTTTTTCTCTTTTTTTTTCCGGATCGTTTTGAGTCTGGTTAAATCCTGTGCCAGAATTTTTTTCTCTCTATTTCCATTAATGATGAAACATTAAATTAAATTGATTGTATTATTTTCCCCTGATATAATTGATAGACTAGCACTCAGTAATCTTGTGTTGAGCATAGTTAGCCAGAGCACCTTCTGCTGCTCTGAGGGTTAGACTGAATTTAATTTTGAAAAGGTACATATAAGGTATACATATCTTACACTTTTCAGGATTAAAGCTTTGTATTACTCTACAAAGTAGCCATGGTGAATGTGTAAGGAAGCAGTTTGCTTGCTAGAAACACATTACTAGGCATTTGAAGTTGTATTGACAATTTAAATTAATTATTTACTTTCCATTTCCTTTTGTGTTGGTCTTCACCAACTCCTGGCACTTTAGCTACTGATTGCTCTTACACTATGTTTTCAGATAGTCATTAACCAACACTCAGTACCATTCAGAGAACCCATGTGGTAAAATGTTGCCTTAATATATAGGTTTTTATTCTCTATGTGGCCACTCTGGAACTCTGTACTTCTGTAATAATTTTCACTTTAATTACCTTTTTAATCATCATTACAGATGGATTAAGCCAAGAAAAGACAAAGTGTATGCCTGGAGTGGACCATGTAAAGTTAATGTGCTGTTGTGGCCAAATTGCTACAAAATTAGTCAGTGTTTCTGTGATGTTTGCAAAGTTAATTGAAAATGTATGCTCAACTGACAAATTTTGTAGTGATCCCATATTTGTTCTGCATTTATTTTGACATAAGGTTGAGTTTAAATCAAATATGAAATACATGCTTTGCAAGAAAAAACACATATTCTTAGATGTTGAAAGAGAACCAATTGAGGATTCTTAATACAGTCATGCATCATTTGAATTAATCAATTTATAATAGCTTTTTACACAAGTTATTAATAGATGATAATAAACTCCGTAAAAGCCTATAATTATTCCACAGGCATACTCCAGGCTTCACAGTTCACTGTCAGTGTATTTCTTGGTGAGGTTTGTTATTAAATTAACCAGAAGGTGGCAGCATGTCACAATTGATGGCAAATCTCTCAACTTTGGAATAAACGCAAATAATTGGAGAAACCAGCTAAAATGTCTGATTTTTATTATGAATGTTGTTATAAAAAACTTGGGAGGTTTTTAGGAGTCATGAGATTATGCCATAGGATGAAGCACAGGAAGTCTGGTCATACTTCGCTAACAACTACCTGATAAGCTGCTGCTGTGTGAGACATATCGCCCTGCTTACTAGATTTACCCTTAACTCTATCATTCAGGCCCTGTCAGTGTGAATAGACACACAGACAACTCTGTAAGCCTGTTTAACAAACCTGACCAAAAAAAATGATTTGCTCACACCAGTATTTGTGAGGGGAACTCTGGCAATGTTCAGGCTTTTATCAGCTCCTACATGTGGGTTTGTCTGTAAACACAAATACTGCCAAGTACCAATAAATCCACTCTGTGTTATTGTTCCAGGTCTAGTATGCTACTAGACTCTGCCTTATCTGGAGAGTCCAAAGCAACCAGACGCAATAACTGCCCTTTAAAGGCCCTGGATCTCCTATCAATCTACTTCTCTGCTGTTAAATTACATTGGGTTTATTTTTTGATTGTTTTTCTATGTATACAGTAAATCAATCACAACAAGCATTAATCCTGCTAAAGTGGCCTCTGAGGATAAAAACAATCTCGATTTATGTCTTATTAAAAAAGTTTAATATCTCCTGGTTTTTTTTTTCATTTCTAAGTTAGCATTTTATATCCTGGATGGGTCTAACGCATGGACACAGGCAGTTGTAGGAGTTGAATATGTGATGTTTCAGTAAAAAAGATTCTTTTTTTCTCTGATGTCAATTATCTTTTCTGAGGGACGTACATGTAAAACACTTTAAGGAACAGTTCACTACAACTTTGCAGGGCCAAAAGGCAAAGTATACTTTTGTGGTAGATCTATCTAAAGTTTCTCCCAAAAACAAACACTGTCTAAAACAGCTCAACAAAAGGGATAATATCCAAAGAGTTTCCCAAAATTGAGACTTTTGAATTAAAATGTTTTGTACCATAGTTCCTTAAGTATAAAATGCATCTCAAAATATCCCTCTTTTCCTAACTGGGAATGCTCAGGTTGTGAGTATCCTAGACTGGTGAGTGGAATCATACCCTGAATATAAAACCACTCTTAAGTTTTTACTTAAACTGGGAAAATGTAGTTTGATGGAAAAATCCCTAAGATCTTCTTTCTAGCTTTCTCCAGATCTTTCAACAGGAAATAATGGAGTTTTCAGCACATGAAAGACATAATTAAAGTTAAAAGGGACTTAATGATAAATGCTAATGCAATAAACACTATGAACTGACAACCACAGATGTCAGTTAACATCAGCACAAAACAAGTCACAGCATCCCCTGGAAAGAGGTTGAGACATTGGCCATTGACCAGGAGTCAGTGGATGAATGAAGAAAGATCAGGGAGGACATTTATGACACAAGAAACAATCAGAAAGTTGAATATGGTTGGAAAAGCTATTAGTCAACCTTGAGTTCGCGATTTCTGTCTAGCCAGGTAATGCTGAATATGTATGGATTTGATGGACATTTTGTGTGAGGCTGTGGAAAATAATAGCTCACCTCCATCATCACTGGGAGGAAAAACATGTTTTTTTTTATGGAAGGAAGCAGAATGCAACACTTTTATCATCGTAGTTAGAGGTTCTGCACCCATCCATACTAAAAATGTATGCACTGTAAAACACTTCAGCTAAAAGCACCCACATAAAACACTGAATTAGATGTGGCATTTAAAATATTTTTGGATTACCGTATTTTCCGCACTATAAGGCGCATCGGATTATAAGACGCACCTTCAATAAATGGCCTATTTTAAAACTGT
>JAQMCX010000023.1:2471878-2486190 GCA_029814765.1 Acanthurus leucopareius
GACTACGGTAGCCATGATTATCCAATATTGATCCATATATAAGGCGCATCGGATTATAAGGCGCACTGTCGGTTTTTAAAAAAAATAAAGGCTTTTAGGTGCGCCTTATAGTGCGGAAAATACGGTAGTTTGATGTTAAATGTGTCCCTCATATGCACTCGCAGACTTCAGGCATGCTTCTGGCAAATATACATAGATGCCTGCTGATTGGTTCATCAAAGAGGCCAAGCTCTCACTCAAGGTCAGCACATTCTCTAGAAGACAGAGGTTCGCTCTCCCTATAAATGAAAATGCTAATGAAACATTTTTCATCATTGGGGAGTCATTGACTGTGGTGTCCCTGGCATGAACCAGATCAAGCCAGCTGTTTGGTGTGTTATAGCTCTTCCATTGCAGAGGAGAAAGCAGTGAGTTCAGCACATCCACTACTGCTGCCTACCATGTACTGGTCATTACAGGAATCTGAGTAGAATATTGAGCAGCTGTAAGATGTACAGGAGCCAAAAAGGCAGCATACACACATCTAGTGACACTACTATGGAGGGTCTTGTGGAATCCTAGAAAAATGTAATTGTAAAAAGGAGCCATAGTCAATAAAAACTGTAAATAATATAAATACAGCCTGTTATAACATTAGGTCAGTTTGTATGTGGTGACCTCACGTTAATTTCCTTTTACTTTTTGGTCGGTAAATCTTTTCATATCATTGTAATATTCCCATATAGACCTACATTAATCTGTGGTGCTAAATTAGCTCTCACAGAAATGGTTAAATATGTCTAAAATACTCCTGATTTTCAGGATTTGATTAAGCCTTGTGTCATATCCTTTTTGTTCAGTATGTTTTAGGAGAGCCTTTTTCTTTCCTCAATTACAGGGGAAAAAATTATCTTATCAGAAATGTCCTTCTAGCTAATGAGGCAAGTATTGCTTCCCAACTCTTTGATCTGAGTCTGCTCTTGTTTTGATGCTGCAGTGACAAATGAGGTGAATTTTCTCCATAGAGATCCACAGTACTGTTTCCTGTTTCCCTATTGGGTTCAATTTGATTACAAAATAAAAGGTCCATGAAAGACACGAGTTTGAAACTGTCTGCAATGCTTGCTATAGCACTGCTTAAGCTAATTTAATTTTTATGGCTTCAAATATAAAAACAATTACCAACCTAGCAGACCAATTCAAAGGATTACCGAATGATTTTTTTCCCTTTCCTCATTTAAGAATGCTTTTTCACCAGGCTTGAAGTGCAGCCTACATGTAAAACTCATGCCATATTACACAAATAGTGAAATAATTATTGACTCAAGCTTCCTTTACAGATTTAAAATTGTATCTGGTATAACTAACAGATTAATTACTAAGCCTTCAGTCTGGTTCAGTTTCCTGACATTAAAGGGAGTGACCTGCTCTAACTAATTCCACAAAATGTTCACAGATAGCATTTCTTAGGATACCTGTTCATATATAGTATTAGGACTGTGTTGTTTGTTGTCATTAAGCACTTTGTGTTTCCACACTTCAGTACAACCAGCATGAACATGTTAGGACTCACAATAGCTAGTGTAACCAGGGCAGACAGCTGGTTTTAAATTCAATTGTCAATCTATATTCAGTCTATAATTGTCTCTCTCTGAGACACTCACCAACATACTCACTCTCTCTCTCTCTCTCTCTCTCTCTCACACACACACACACACACACACACACACACACACACACACATACACACGTGCACAGACTGACAGCCACTAGATCTAGGATAGCTAGACTCTGTTATAGCACTTATCCAGCCATTGCTTACCAATGCCCGGGTATTATTCTTATTCCTAAAACACTGTAATTGTTCTTGGTGTGTGATTGTTGATTTGTTGTGCTCATAGCATTTGCATTGTGAATGTTTATTCATGTTGTTATCTATTCGTGAATGATGGAATTTTGTGACCTGAGCTAAACAAGCAAATAAAAAAAAAATCTTATCTAACATGTTGAAATACTGTAAAGCATTAAATCTTCAAACTCTGATTTTCTGGCTTATATTTGTTGTTTGTAGTTTGTACTCTTAATTTGAAAATACCGAGGAGGATGGTTCCGGATAGTTTGTATCGAACAAAAATGTCTGAAAAAATATCAAAAACACATTATTATGTGTTTGTTTATTTGTATGTTTTGTTTTAATTTATTTTTTTAATCTAATGCTTTTAGCAAGTGGGACGTCCTGGACAAAAATTATCTGTCTCATGCTGGCGACATGAACTTTTTGGAACTACTTTGGTCAGTCAGCTTGGTATTGGATTAAATCTCAAACCAGCAACTATGCCTACGAACCTACAATCTAAAATTGATGGCCATAAACAGCTGTGCCAGATGTGGGTCTTGCAAAATAAACGATTGATTTTCACTTGTTTGCTGTGCGAGACTGTGTCGGCGGTTCCCCAACGTCACCTTTATTCTGAAAAATAAAGTCGGAAGTACTATGCCTATGCGTTTCGCTAGCTTACAAACTCTCATAGATTAGCTAACGTAGGCTAACCTGTCATGGAAGAAGGAGCACGAAATGAACGCTGCCTGATCGAACGGGACCGGCTTGGACTAGTTCTGACTGAGGCGTGATTTGGAAAGATAACGCTACATACCGGAAGCCTAGGGAACGTCTTCCTGGCTGAAAACAAAAACACTATAGAAAGAGCTTGAATCACAGGACAGCTACAATTACGTGTCAAATATGGAACGACAGCTGCGGAGCATTGAGTAATTACCCGCTGCCGTCGAGTTTAGCTCTCCTTGGCCTCAGCACCTCGGGGCGCGCTTAAGCCGCGGGAATCTTTGTTCGCATTTTTTCATGGGACACAACCGGGCTTCCCCTCTGCTTTGTCGTTGTTTTACCGCAGTGACAGCACCCCCCTCGGCCAGTATCGACTGGCCACCGAGGTCCCTGCACCTTACGGACTGGTAACAGTAGTTTTTCGGTTTTTCCGTCGGTCGGTCCGTCTCTGACGGACGCGGTAGTCATGTTTGCCGTACGTATCGTCACCGCAGACTTCTATCTGGCAAGTCCCATTAAAGACCTGGACGTCTGCTATTCTGAATTTAGGGAAAGCAACGTGAAGAAAGTGCCAGTAGTGCGGATATTTGGAGCAACACCCGCAGGTTAGCCAACACCTCTGTTTGTTTTTGTTTTGTCTTTATTACCAAAGCTAATGGTTGCTGTGCAGCTCTCTACGCGGCATGTTATGTTTGTGGCTGCTGTTTATAGACACGCGCACACCAACAAGTCACTGTATTGTTTGGAGGACATCAAACTGGTCCAGCATGCAAAATGACGACAGGAAGATGGTTTAGGGTGATAACAATTGACATATTGTTAAAACGCATACTGCTGGTGCTTTGCTTACGGGCTGTCTGCAGCAGCAGGAGACCTCCTCTGCTTCCCCTCCTAACGACTGCTTTGTTTTCGCTCCCCTGCTCTATCATGGCATGGTGGTGGCGCACACCTCGGCTCTAAGGCTGGACTTGTGCCTCTACCTGCCACACGTGGCAGTCAGGGACAGCTTACATATTTTACTCTGTACTGCTTTTTTTCGTATGCCTGTTAATAGCAACCTGTGGAGTTTGGATAGGCGAGAGCACGACATACTACATCCTCTTTGAGATTTTTTTTCATGCAATATAAATATGTAGATGAAAGGAAGCAGAAGTTTATTCATCCCTTAGATTAGCGTCCAAAGAAATTGAATTTTTATTTGAGAGATGGAGACATGGTGACACATTTGTTGTTATGTAAAAAACACTTTGGAGTCACTTAGGTGCTCTATAGAAGACAGTGGGCTGCGGTCTGAGAAGACAGGAGCCTTCATGGCAGTACATTAATGTAAATGATGTGTTCATGAGGAAGGCCTGATGATTGAACGAATGAAAACAGAATCTTGCAACACATACAAATACGGTGTAAAGGAAGGTTAAGATTTACTGTAAATTTGTCTTTTATTTGAGATTTGGCACATGCTCTGCACTCTAATAAATCCATTACAGCAGAGCACTCTGGGTACCTTAATCCCCATGCTGCAAAACAATAGAATCATTTCCTGCACAATGGCACAGCTTTATCACCCCAGCCAAATCCTCTTGCCACTACTATGCCCTCTCTCTTCAACCCTTTTTTGACAAGTGAAAATACCATCAAAGTACAGTGACTGTGTATATTTTTAGCAAGGTTAGTTGTCGGAGGGGCAAATGGGAGTCCAGCTTGTCCCTCATGCTGTGGCAGTGCTCCTTCGTAGGACAATCTAAAGCAGGGTCCAATAGTTTGAACTTTAGTAAGGATTAAAGGATACAGAGCAGAGATATGAAGGACAGTGGGCCAGGTTAAGGATGTCAGATTAATTTGGTTCTATCGTAAATCTATACATTCACATGCGGTTGCACTGACGTGAAGGGGCTACACACACACTGCAGCAAAGGCAGCCTGGGTAGCTTGTCAGTGAATGAATGCGAAGCAGCAATTCATCAACAATGACTCAAACACAATAAACCCAATGCACTCAGCACTGCAACAAAGCATTTGGAGATACAGTGTACTTTATTGTCATTATTGAATTAATTGCAAAATACTATTGGATATTGCCCTGAATTTTGACCGTTTTAGAGCTGTAGCAATCAGTTAAATACGTATTGTTTGTCAAGAAAAAAAAGAATTGTAAAATCATTTTTGAGCAAAAAAAAAAAGAAAAAACAGTTTTCTAAATATGGAATATCTTTACATTTTGGATTATTGATCAGATAATAAAAGCAGTTTAAAAATCTCTTCTCAGGCTTCAGGAATTTGTAATGGGCATAGGACGAGATCCAGTAAATATTTGGCTTTTTTGCATGATACATGATTGACAGCAAAAATGCCATTAGTTATGGACCGATGTTAACAAATTGAGCCTTTATATGTATCAGATGAAAATTCAGCTATTTTTCCAACAGAGGTCTTCCCAAAATTGTGTATGTAGAAGGTGTGTAAGTGCTCTGAGTTGCAGTATTGGTTAAGTTATGTCTGTAGTTTGTGTATTGTGGTGAGGTCCGTGGTAAGTGCTCTGCAGAATTGTAGTTTGACTCTTGTCTTGCTCTTGTCTTGCTCAGGTTATGTGTCACTTATGGCAAACTGGAGGCAGTCAGCTCTGCATTTACAGAAATAAAATTACATCACCATCTGGAATACATTGAAGTGGAGAGGGCTCTCTTTCTTTCTCTGTTTTTCTGCTGCCCAGAAACAGGCCACACCTCCCCAAAAGGAGTTAATATTTCCCTTTGCGTACTCTGTGATTGTTCGTCTTGCCTGAAGGGAAGAATTCATGAGCTGTTTTGCTTTATGTGTGTCTGTTTTTATCTAATCAGCATGTTTACCAGGGTGCAAGTGGTCAGTAGTGCATCTGCACCATGTGGACCTGCCTACAACCCCAAGCCTTCTGTTCTCTGTCCTTCCCTGACCTGACCCATGCACACTCTCACCAATCAGTCGTGTGTAATATGATGCCATGCTTCCGGATTTTTTTCTCCCCTCTCTTTGTAGCATTTGCTCGCCTGACTCTGTTGCAAACACATTGTACATGCATTTAAGAGCAGTATTGTATTGCTAATAATAAGTAACTTCATCGGCATGCTTGTTGGTTGAAAATCTCTCAGGACAGTAAACAGTGAGTTCTCACACAGCTGAAACCTGCTGTAGAGAAAACCTTTTGAGGTTTAATAGCATGATCTTCACTCTCAATGCCAACAAGCTGGGCCCAGATGTGTCGACAGGCCCTGGCCTCCTTGAGGAGACTCGCAGCTTTGGTTTCTTGCTTGAATGTGTGCTTGCGTGTTTATTGGGAGTGTGTAAGACCAGAGAAGGAGGAAGTGCATGACCAATTGACCTGAAAGAGGGGGACCAAGCATGAGGTGCAGGGAGGAATAGAGCTGAGGGCCTCTTCCTCCCCTGTACCCCACTCCCCTCTCCAGGGGAACCCTTAATGCCGTCCGAAGGAATTCCTCCCAGATCCATTAATAGGATAATAGGGTGATTCAAAAAGACTCTGTGGCTCATTAGGCAGAAGGTCATTGTCCCCTTAACTGTTTACTTTCCTCTCTCACTGTCAGTTAGTCAGGTTTAATTATCATCCTCTAACTGCCACTCGAGTTGCTTCTAATTACTTTATAATCCAATGAAATGCCTATTTGTTAACATGGTGTCACTGGATTTGATTTTCATTCTTTTGTCATAATTTTGCAGTTTTGTCTTAAGGAGTGCCTAGTTACTCTGGCATGTGTCACATGATAAATGAGGGGGTTTACCAGACCTAGGTAGAGCCATGTTGATAATAGAGAAGCACTCAATAGAGAGGGGAAAAGTAACCCACACTAATCCTCATCCTGTGATGTTTTTGCCCACAAATTGAGGCCCACCTTCTTGTCAGAAGCTGAATAAAAGTAAGGAATGTCTCACAGGATTTTGGCTTTGGGAACCTTTAACTGCTGTTTATAGCATATTCAATAAAATTTGTCAGTGTTGTGAGTGCAGAAGACACATGTTAGAGTCACAAGTAAACCGACATCTCAGTTTAAGCAGTAGGTTGGAACTGAATTTACAGCGACAGAACCTGATCACACTAGAATTCAAAATGAATTAATATATTTTTGTGGCTGAAATTGTTTCACCAAATAGATCCCTGTGCTGCTGACCTGAGGGCTAGGTGCTGCTGACAGTAGATTGGGGTGTCCCTGGTTCTCTGCATAATAGCGATTCACCAATCCCATACCCCACATCATCCTTAATTGTATCCTTATTAAGTAGACTGAGTTATGACCTTGACATTACTTTGTCAGTAGCATCATAAAGTTCAGTGTTTTAGTCATCAGTTACCTTCTTTCAGTTATGGCCGGCTGCCAGCTCAGCTTTTAGTGTCACAGCAATGCCTGGCCTGATTTTAGGATCCAAATGAGTTCCATGCAGTGAAATATAAAGATCTTTAATGGAAAAAATTTGGAACAGATATCAGTTGATAATGTCTGAAACCCTGAGTTGAGGTATTAGAATGAGTGTTACGGGAGTAGAAGGTAAATTTAGGCATCCATAATTGATGACAGAGAGTCTATGTAAGAAGTAGTAGGGATGTATTGTCATGCATCGTCATCATTATGATAAAGTCCTGCACGCATGAAGTTTTATAATAGAGAATAGTAATGCATACTGTCACGCCAGTAAGGAGACCTCATCTTCCTCTGAATATCTTGATACCACAAGTGGCCTTTGGATTGGATTACAGTCACTGAGGTTGAATAGCTTGCGGCTAACAGGCACATCAAGCCAAAGTTGACGTTTTGGGCACACTACTGATTTATTTAAAGTCATTTCACCAGGTGATTAATTATCCGAAAATACAAAAGGTGCTAAAATTAATTGACATTTTTACTATCAGGACCCTGGTGGGAATTTACAGTATAAATCAAATCTGGCACCTTGTCAAAGGCTGTTGAACAGCCATTGAATGCAGCTCTGCGAGCAGTTGCCAGGGTCCACACTGATACTCAAGGTCTTTTCATTAAATGGCATCACTGCCAGTAGCGAGGCTACAGAATCAGTTTAGTTCATTGCTTTATAGTGGTTGTTTTGGTATAGATTAGAAGATAATGTCAGGTCTTTCGTAACAAACCTTTTCCAAGCCAAGTAGGACCCTCACATCCTCATAAATCCACTGCATAAAACACAAATATGACTGGTTGCAGTGGATGTGGGGTAAGAGCACTTTTGAGTCTTTTATAAGGGTTTGACACCCACACCAAGCCATGTCTTAAAATAGTGTGATTTGCTAGTAGAAAAATCTTAACATAAAACTTGAACAGCAGGTAAGTATTTAAATTAGCAATAACTGTAGAGCCCTTATGTGGCTTCAAGGAATAATTCAGTATTGAATTATACATACACACACAGAATACACATTTTTGGACAGACAAAGAGATTTAATTCACGGTTTGTCAGTTGAAGGAACTAAACGTTAAACAAGCATTTGGTATGTGACATAATAGGTCAACTGGAAAAGAGTCCAATAGTAACTAGCTGAAAGGTGGCATATCACCACCTACCGTAGCTGAGTCAGACATGCCTCCATCAAAAAATTGATTCTACCCCGGCATATTTATACCGGAACAGAACAGTAGTCCAATAAAATGGCCTAAACAAGCTATAACCATAGCTTGATAAAACATGTAAATGTGCTGATTGTTTTATATGAGAGAGTGGACTTATGGTAATACTTTGTGACCTGCATCAACTGGTGCAGCCATGCTATAGCCAGCACTGGTTACCTAGTAGCAGCCGATGATTGCCTTTTTTCTTAAAAAAACAGGGTGTGCAGCAGCTGCCTCAGTGTGTCCTTGCTGCTGCTACAGCCCAGTCAATCTGATTGATGGCTGTAATAGCTCCCTCTGGCTCCTCAGTGGGTATCCAAAGGCGTCACTGTTGAGGGCACAGGCTTGGCACTGCAGCAGTCAGTGTCCCCAAAGCGTTTCATTTCACCTAGTTTTCACCTAGAGTCAGATGAAATAGCTGACTGTGCATTAGCATCTGTAGCTGTTGGATGTCTATTTCCACTATTGAAAACCTGTTCATTCTTGTGCAGGCTTAAGCCTCAGTGTTCTTCTAGTAATACTGATTCCTCACTGGGAATTTAAAGCACCTGCTTGGCTACCACCCCAATTTGGCGTCTTGCCTTAAGGATACTACAGTAGTGGTATATATGGTAAACATTGTGAGATTATCTATCTGTCAAGTCCAACCACTATTGGACAGATGTGTGACAGATGTGTGACCGTCACTGTCCTCTGAACCAGCTGGCCTTTCACTTGAGAATATCCTTATGTGAAGGACTCAACTGTGTTCACATAGAGCAGAGATATTTTTGACTGATTTAGATCAGAAATAACACTCATGCACCACACCAACCACATTTTTTTTAGAGACATAACCTTCACACACACTCCAACACTCCAACACTCCTAATCTTTTTTTTTTTAATGCAGTGTTTACACTTTGTGTTAAAAAGCCATGTCTCCAACAAACTGTCTTGAATATTTAACTTTCATATATTCAATTGTTGATATTTGCACCTTGCCATTGTGGATGGTACTGATAGAACCACTACGTTCTGTAACCCTTTTATAACCCCTTTTGTTGTGGTAGCTGGCACACCGATCTGATACTCAAAGGTGGAGCAAGAAGTGCTGCAGTCCATTAATGGTCAAAGAAAATCAGACTGACCAGAGTTAATACTGCTGAGAGTAGATAGAAGTGTAACTTCTGAGCAGAGCTTACATTGGAGGAAATGAAACAGAATAAGATAGTCAGTAATAATGTCATTATCCATCAATACAACAAAAGGGAGACAGTGTTTATGCAGCCACACAAAGCTTGTTATGCTGGGAAAGTGCTTTAAGTTATTTTGCATTATCCTCTTAAGCAAAGGTTATTGTTTACAAAACAGTTAACACGACTTCAATTGTTTGGAAGTGGTTTGGCTATGTAAAGTGGAAAAGCCCCGTAACTCAGAACTTGCCTCACCTGCACATACTAATCATAATAATTAGATAACAACAACAACAACAACTTAATTTATACAGCACTTTTCAAACTAGAGTTACAAATCTTTTTTTTTTTTTTTTTTTTTTAAATTAAAAAGAGGTAAACAGCAGCTATTTTGAAAATTTTTAAAAGTTTTGAGAGGTTATTTTAAAAACAATGTCACTGCAAGCCTCAGACCATTGGTCAGGGAGTTCCTGATCTGAGGGGCTTTAAATGCAAGAGCCTGGTCATATTAGAACAAAATAACATTTCTAGGTTTTAGGTACATTAATGTATGGCTAAGATTAGAGTTCAAAGGATACCATGCCTAATTGGTTTGGTTAAAAACAGAGCTCGACCCACGACATTTAGATTGTGACAGAGTAACCCCCCCAAGGACACAGAGCATTGGAGTTGTTGTTGTCTGGAAGCTGCATACCAGATGGCTTTGCCAATGAGGTAATGTGATTTAGTTCATCTCCATGGTGAGACGATGTCTGTTGGTGAGGAGGGAGTGGGGGATAACGGAAAGTATTTTGTCTTTTGATGCAGCAGTATGAAAAAGCCACTGTTTGATGAGAAGAGCTTGCTAATGCAAGGGTCTGCTGAGGGCCGCTGTTTGACTGGAGGTTTATAAAATCGCCCATCCTCATTTTTTCTATAGCATGTTTCTGTCATGTGGTCCTGTGTGGCCTGAAGAGAGATGCCTATGCTTGCATGTGATGTTGGGTCATTTCAGGTCCTCTGCTCTGTGTCAGTTCTTCCTCTCTCCTCCTGCACTATTGTCCGCACAGAGAGTAAGAGGAGGGGCCCCACTTTGTCCACTGAGCTGGTGAGAGAAGGAGACTTCCCACTCTGTGGTCCCCCAGGGCCACTGGCACTGCTGCAGGAGAACTCTGCAGTGTTTCATGGCAGATTAAGACCTTGTTTGAAAAGAATGAAAGAATTTGGCAGGCCAAGGAAAGCTTGAATCACTGCTGGAGGGCAGAGTGCTTTGAACCTACCATGCTGAGCCATTCAGTGTGGATGTTAATGAGTCCTCAATGTGTGTGTGCTTGCATACACACAAAGACAAACAAAGTGAACGTATTTTTTTCTGTGGTATTGGATATATATGTAAAATAAGAGTGGAGAGGCACTGTCTACTGTTTTTACAGGAAATGCAGCAATGCTTGTGCACATGAGCTTTCAAATTTATTGTCCAATAATATAAAATTCATAGGATTTTTTGCCTCTGCATATAATGTATTGCTATTTCACTTTTGACATGAAACCAGACTGCTTTGTCCGACTTTTGATGCTCTAAATCAGAATTCATCTAATATGATAGAGGGCTTTCTTTACGTTACTACATTTGGGAAGAGGTTTGGCTGTTTTGGTGAGAAATATTAATGCTGTTACCCTCCAACATGAGGGAGCAACTTGACTTCAAAATAACCCTGCAGGCCAGTGGTTTTAAAAAAGGGTGCATCAGACTAATTGCCCATTAGAAGAATATTTCCTGACATTGTCATCTCTGCAGTAGATAGTAGTCAGCTCCCAAACTCAATTGCCTTTGGACTTCAATATCAATTTTCAAACTACACAGTGACCACTAAATTTTGGTACTTGAGGCACTGTTGGTTCTAAAACTGTATGTAAAAGATCTTCGGTGACTTCTGATGTATGTGTTGTTGTTTTTTTGATGGTGTTTGACTCATTAGTCATGAGCTATTGTTGGTTAAAATTATCATCAGATGCATTGCAATACACAACAAATATGCTTTGGTCCTTTTACACTCTAGATTTTACATATCTAAATGCCTTTAGCTGTGGAGCATATTTGCTTACTGTCAGTACATTTCGTTATAAAGCTGTGGACCAACACCCTTTATTCTTTGTGTCCCTGTTTTTAAAATATGAGACCAAGAACCAAGTGTGAGAACCAAGGGTCTCTTTTTAATCAATTTTTAATTCCATCGCATTGTACAGTCAGTTTGAGGGCAGGCTTATTAAGAGGGGAATGGGGAGGGATATTCTAGAAGCCTAGCTCTAAAAATAGCACAGCTCTTGTCTGTGCATGTGTGCGTGCTTGCGTGTATGTGTGTGCGTGTGCTTGTTTGTTTGTGATTTAATTCAACCAAAGCCTCTGTCTTTGGTGAAAAAAAGCTTGTTGTTTTTGCTCCTGATTTACAGGTGACCAACTCTTAAAGACTGTTTGATGAATTTCTAGTTGTGTTTTGTGAAACAGTTTGACATTTTTTTTAAAATGATCTTTATTGAATTCATACTGTACACCATGAGGTTCTACTTGCAATCTTTCAACAACAAAACTATTAATGCCTTTAGACAAATAATATATATTCCATAACATGGCCTATCCTAGAATGGTGTCAAGCAACATAAAGCATCACCCCGTCCATACATTTATATATACAAGACATAAATTATAAATTATAACATACAAGACATTCATTCCTACATCCTACATGCTATTCACATACTTCTCATTCCAGTTCCAGCTCACCCACACCCCTCAACAATCAATACACACACACACACACATGCACCGACATTAACACACACCTCACAGTAGTTCTGTGCCCTTGATCTCCACCCGAGTCCCCCACTTCTCTTCCCTGCCACCAATCATTTTTATTTTAAATCTTATAAAGCAACATATATGTGTTCCCAAGCCTCATTGAATTGCTTCTGAATTCATTGAATCTGCCATCCCAAAGGATATCTTATTTTTTCAGCATATTGAAAAATACACAGTTGCGCTGAAAAATTAATTTTTGTTTTACATGTAGTAGATATTCAGTCTTGGATTTCATTCCACACTCTGTTCACTTTTGTACAAGACCAGAAGGAATGCATAAGGCAGTCCCTCCAGGAATTCGCGATGTTGCGATCACAACAATTAACGCAAATTCAACCAATCTCCGTGATTTCTGCGCGACCTTGCAATTTTGTCCAATCACTGTGACTTTTCCGCAATTTTGGCCAGCCTCCCGGGAGTTCCACCAATCATAGCAGTCCCCAGCGCAAACGTAATGCACGTACGTCACCGAATTCACTTCCTTGTTTGTGGTTTGAAGATGCAGACATGTGCGATAGTAATGTCTCTCACTTACCAACAAAAATTACTGCTAAAGACCGTGCAAAACAATTCCCTGATGTTCTTCACGAAAGTGGAGGTAAACTGTTTTGCACCCCGTGCAATATTGTGGTGAAAAAAAATGCAACTTTTTCGCAATTTTCATTGTCTCTCACAATTTCATTGCAACAAATACGCTTAAAACATCCCAACGTATATCGCAATTTTTTAGAAAAGCTGCCGCGAATTCAGGCATTTTAGGCCGCAACAATCTGGAAAATCCTGGAGGGACTGATTGATCAGGTGTTCTTCGGTAGACAGCAGGTCTGATTCCCTCAGTTCAGCCCTCTTGGTCCCGGCCTGGTTTGAGTCCCATGTGGCTCTTGTTTGGTCCGACATTGTTTGGTTCTGCAGCGGACACATGCCTGTTGCCATCTGTTAGCGGTTAGCTTCACGCTCAAAGCTAATGCAGCCCCCACACGATGCATGTTGACCCAGTACATTCCTCTATACTGCGTGTGTGTGTGTGTGTGTGTGCACCTGTGTGGTGTGTTTTGACAGCTGCCTGCTCCTCTATAGAAGAACATCGACGACAAAAGGTTTTATTCTTGAGTGCTTCTGAGTTTGTGAGTCAACGTTCATTCAGACGTTCAGAATCAGATGTGAGCTCTCGTCTCTGAGTCTGCGAGAGTCGATCTGCAACCATATGACGACTCACAACAACATGATTTATATGATTTATGTCCATATGTCTTTTATTTTAACCTACATTTCACTTATTATATTCATTTATAGTGTTGCATGTAAATCTGCACTGCAAATTAAATCTTTCTACTTGATGATAAACAAACACGGTTGCTATGATATTTAAGCTTTTAACTATTTTTAACTCAATTTGACTCTCAAAATTATCTAATATGACTAATAGTGTTAAGCTGCAACAAGAATCCCTGCTGCTGCACGATTCCTCTCGTTGCTTAAATCATCTGTGACAGCTTTGTCCTCCCTCGCGCACAAATCTAATCTGCTCTCACAAATCTGAGCCTCTGCGCTCACATGTTCGCCTGCAGGCTGAGTAATTTTTTTTCCTGTGCTCTCCTAAATCTTTTGTCCTCGACATGCTTCCATACTCCTCCTCTATTAAATAAAAAAGCTCTCAACAAACGGCTTTAAAGAGGGTCACCCGTCCCGTCTAACTGACACACACTCATTGTTGCTCTCTTTGCGTTGACAGGTCCTGTCAGCACATAAAAACAATTATTTTTCCTTCTTTTCTGCTCCTTAAAACACCTGCGAGGGTATATGTGTGTGTTTGTATGCGGGTAAGAACCGGTCTGGTGGGTTTGTGTGTAGCTGTTGTGGTTGGTTGCCATGTTAGTGCCCATATTCTCATCTTTCTTCGACCTGGAAAGTGAAAGATGTAACATGTTTGTGGATTGTTTACAGCGGAGTGCTTTGCTCAAAGGCATCTCTGCGGTACGAAACTCTGAATGTGGAACGTAAGTCAGTGTCAGTAGGGATATTGTTAGGATTTTTACGAATCCGATCCCGGTTATCGATTCCGGTTCCTAACGATTCTTTATTTCGATTCCAAAATAGTAAAAAAATAGAAGGTCAATTGTTTATTTAACAAAAGTAACTTTATTCCTTTACCTT
>JAQMCX010000023.1:2528644-2547045 GCA_029814765.1 Acanthurus leucopareius
AGGAACATGATTGTGTGACATTGACAGTGAAATAGGCCTAGCTTGTTTTTTGTAAGGAAAATGATCTAAATCTCCTTCTGATAGCTCTATTCTATGGTTTATAGAGCATAATGATGACTTTGTAGATATTTAATTTGTTTTATGGGTATTTTAACAGCCAATTCAACAAAAACAACTGAAACCTCTTAAATATGCCAAGTGTTCTAATAATTTTGGCCGCCACTGTATTTGCGGCTGTTGAAGACAACAGGTGCACCACAGTGCATTTCACAAGTGGCCAAGAAGCAGCTCTCTGAAGGAATATGCACCAGGTCTGTCTTTGACAAAAGCTGACTTGGTTTGCACTAAGCAAATCGAGTCATGCACAAAAACAGACAGAAAAATGACAGAGAATCCACTCAATTTTCAAAAAAACACATCTTGTGCAGATCCTGTTAAACTTCACTACATGAGCACTGCATTGCATTGTGTGGCATCAGGTCAAAGCCAGAGGATATGGTGGAGGAGTTGAGATAAAACTTGAGTCCACAGTTTCTTCTTTGAGGAAAACAACCAAAAGAAAAAAGTGTGGATGGTATTGCAAGAGTTTGGGCAATGAATATGTTCAGATACAAAGTAATTTTTGAGTCTAATTTTTGAGTAATTGCACTTGCCAAGAGCCATTCTGTTGTCATGTTGTTCAGTCACCTTGCATTTTACAGCACAAGGCCAGTGAGATATTATTTGCTATAATAAGATATAATAATATACTAGCTTTACTGTAAACCATGTGAAATATATATTATGATATTGTGATTTTAGTTAGTTAATGTCAGCTGACTTTAGTGGGTTCACTAAGGTAGACAAGGGCAGCATGACTTAAAAATATGCTATTGAGTTGATTGTGTTAGCTAATATATTCAGATTTCTGAGATTGATCTGGCTGAAATTAGCAAGCTTGCTGTTTGAAAACAATAAATTAGCTAAAAATACACAGTAGCCACCAGCAGATTCAACTAACAGAACAAATCAGAATATTGTGATGTTGTAGTTCTACATTTACAACAGATGTTTCCAGATACTCCAGTGATAAATGGTTTGCAAAGCCAGACTTAAACCACCCAATCTGCTGACAGATTTGTTGGAGATGCCTCAATATAGTAATTCTGTTTGATTATTAGGATTTTAAAACTAAATGATTGTGTCAGGACTTGTTAAGTGGAACCACAATAGCCAATGACAGAGAAATCCTGCAGCAGCTCATGGTGTTTCTGTATAGTAGTTCCTAGCCCTAGTGGCTAATGGAAGTTAGCATACTACTGTTGATAGATTTCAAGTGGCATTTAAAATTTCACTATTACTGCCTCTGGGATCACAAGAGAGATCACAAGGTGGTACATTGCTCCTGCTGCCACAACAGTTTTGAACTGCGTGTAATGTGCCATTATTTTTAGATGTTGTACTTGTGCGTGCTTGTTTGAGATCTGAGATAAGAACAGTTGTGAAGAATCTCCTTATGCGTGTGATCAGCCAGATTTCAAAATAAGTCAAGATTTTGAAAAATAGATATTTAATCCATGCCTCTTCTAGTAACTCCTATTAAGCTGCATCTTCTTTTGAATCCACAGATTCATCTCTAACAGACAGTGGCTCCAGGACACAGTCGTCACTCATAGTCGCAGAAAAGATGCTAGGGAAAAGGAATCCTCTCTCTGGGGAGACCGCTCACCTGGAGCCACCTTGCTCTGCTAAGATCCTTCTAGAGTGCAAGCACCCTGAGCACAGACCCGTTCATGTGCTGGACCCAGAGCAACCACTTGACAAGCACTTTCAATCAAAAAGCAGCCATGACAGCCATAGTGAATGTTCAACAGGGTTCAAAGTTAATAAAGAAATCCCCTACATCCCACCAGTCAAACACCCCATTCCCTGCAAAATAGCCAATCACCCTGAGGTGTCTCCTGTCTGTGTGGACAAAGAGGACATACGACCCCTGTACACCTATGACAAGAAAACCTCCATAGCTTTGGATAAGACAGACATAGAAAGTTTCCCATTTGGTAACAGAAATGTTACCAAGAACAGGAAAAAGTATGGCAGCATAAAGAATGTAGAAACAAACTGTCTATCCATTCTTCAAAACCACAGGACCTTCTCTCTCTGTTACTCAGAGCTGAGAAACTGCTCAGCTAAGACGGACTTGGAACTAAGCCAGAAAGAGGGTAAAAGCCCAATCCTGAGGAATATGTCTTCATCCTCAGCACCCATGGATGAAGATGAATTCCTTGATACTCAGCAGGAAGAAATGGGACAGGACAGTGAGGAGGGAGATGTTGGTGAACTCAAAATCAGGTACGAGGACTATCAGGAAAATAAGACAGAGAGGACTATAGTAGCCCAGCAGGAAGCACACTACAAGTTCTTTCCTAGTGTCATCCTCTCCAATTGCCTTAGTAGGAAAAAAACTGGGAGCAAAAAGCTGGCAGACTCCTGCAGCGAGTTAGAACAGGCCCAGCCTCGCAGGTCCAGGCTAAAAGTAAATAAAAAAAGGTTGGGAATGGTTGGGCATAGAAACAAAGTTAAAATAGTTGACAGTTCCATCCCTGACACCCAGGTTAGTACTGGCCCCACCTCATTCACACCTGCTTGTTCAGTGATTGCAGACCAAGAGAGACCAGTTTCAGAGGATAAACCAATTAAAGAAGCTGAGCCAGTTAAAGATAAACCAATCATACACAAAGAGCCAATCACAAAGAAGGAGGAAGAAAATGAAGAGAAGCCTTTAAAAGAACAGACAAAACCACTTTCAGAGCCCCCTGTAAAAAAAGTTTCCACTTTTTCTGAAGAAGCTAAAGACTCAGCAGATGCTAAGTTAAAGCCATTGCAAAATTTATCCACTAAAATTACTTGTACTAAACCTTCAGCACTGCCTGGTAGTAAATACACCCTGAGGGCTAAACGGAAGATGGTCTATGATGGTGAGGATGGAGAACACTCAGGTGCCACTCGTTATAAAAATCCAGCCTCTATGAAAGATCGCCCCAAGGACACAAATGTCCCCAGCGGGCAAGATATAAAATACCAGAAACGGCGCAAAAAAGAACCTCCTATTATCATTAAGTATATTATTATCAACAGGTTCAAAGGGCAGAAAAATATGCTGGTAAAGATGTCAAAAGTAAATGCAGAGGAGCAGACGGTGTCACTGACACCAGAAAAGCTAGAGCAATATAATAAACTGGCCCCTCTGAAGGATTTCTGGCCCAAGGTGCCAGAATCCACTGCTGTCAAGTTTCCTATTACTGAGCCAAAGGCCAAAAAACATCCCAAAAGAAAGACAAAGGTTAATTCCACAAATAAGAAAACAGCCTACAACTCCTCCAAACCTCGAGTCAGACAGTGTGAAAGGGTTAAAAGGATTAAAGGCAGTCAGAGAGGGACAGTTCTACCCTCTTTACCGCCCCCTTGGCCTTGTTACTGTGAGCTAGCAGATGACCATGGTATTGAGTATGCTGATGTCATGGTAGAATTGGGCTACCTCTCTGATAGATCATCAAGCCCTACAAACTCCACACCACCACGTTGTTGGTCCCCTAGTGATCCTCTTTTGGACAGCAGGAGTTCAGAACAGCTGATAGATCCACTTAGTGACCCATGTCTTAATACTGCTTTTCACAAACCATGCACAGTGTCTTCAACCAAAGGAGCACAAAGTAAGTGTCAAACTGCCAAATCTAAGAAATTAATAGAAACTAAAAGGAAAGTAAACAGGTCTGCTTCTAAGCTTTCAGAGGAAGAGGAACCCAAAAAAGAGAAATCAAAACAAAACAATGGGCAGAGGAGGAAAGCTAAAGATACAGCTGAAGGTACAGTTAACAGTTCTAGCTCAAGACCAAGAAAGTACCGCAAAAAGAAGATGGAGGAACCCACAAGCCATGACTCCAGTAAAGATGCGTCCCAGCCTGTCTCTCCAGAACTGCCTCTTTCTGAGAGCTCCTCTCAAGAGGTCCCTCCATTTCAGCAGCCAGTGAGAACAGATGGCAGCAGCAGCCAGAGCAGTTCTCAGACTGCATCACTATCAGACGTAGTCCCTCAGTCTATAGAGCCAAAGGTTGAGGACTGTGAGACTTCCATAATGGAGGTCAACCAAAGCGTTCCATCACCAATTCAAATGAAGCAGCAAGGTTGCCAGACCACTATAGTAAAGGCAGAGGATTCTCAAGAGTGCATGGCTTCAACACTTTCCCTGACTGATGGACCCTTACCCGAAGATAGTAAAGAAGTCCAACAAATAGCAGCCTCCCAACATTCAGTCAAGAATGGGGAAATACCCACTCTCTCTGAGACCCCCTCTGGCTTGGCAGTCCTCAAACAGCTCCTCCAGAAAAGGCAGCAGGGACAGGCCCTTCCTTTACAAGTGGTTGGTACAGATAGCCATTCCACTGCTATGGCTCAGGCCACAGCACTACTAGATCCTACATCTAAACCACCTAAATCCAGAAGAGCTCCCACAACTGCGCCTCGGAAACCCAGGGCTCCAAAATCTACAACTCCCAAGGATAAAAAGCCCCGAACCAGAAAAGGCAAGCCAAGCAACACTCAGCCAGATCCATCAGTGAAGCAGGAGGGCAACATGTCAGATGACAGCTCTATTTTCCTGTCAGACCCAGGCCTGGACCGCTGCAACTTTATAGAGGACAGCTTGTCACCAGAGCTCCCACACAACTACACCTTTGATATCAATGCAATAGACCAAACAGAATTCTCCAGTCCATACAGCAGCAGTCAGTATGTCCTTACTGATAAAAACTTACCAGTTAAGTTCCTGAGTGATGTCAACCAGGAAACTGTTTCCACTCAGGCACTGTGCCTCGAGAAGAAACTTGATAGACTATGTGGTTCGGGGGAAGAGCTGCAAAAAAGTTCTAATGTTCACAAAGCAAGGTCTATCAGCCCTGACCTCTTTGATAGACCTGAGAATGGGGAATCTGTATCAAATCACCTCACATTCCTTGACTCTGAGAAATTTAAGGGCAGAGACTGGGACTTCTCTTTAGGCAAAGCCCATACACTCAGTCCTTTTCAAGACTTCCACTGTGAAAGAAAAGAGCTTCTCTTTTCTGTCTTCGACCCTGTCCTACCTTTGCCTTTAAGCTCTGCATCATTCATTGACCATGAGGGCTCTCCAACAGGGGAGCTTCTGGAGGGCATTGATGGACTAACTTCTACTACACCTAGTAGCTCTCCACGTTCCATCAGCTCACTGTCCCAGGTGAGGGCAAGCCAGCTGTTGCGGGGGGCAGGGGGAGGAGCTCACATTCTGAAGCCCCTCATGTCTCCTCCAAGTCGGGAGGAAATCCTCAGCACTCTTCTGGACCTTGAAATGTCAGAGGCCACCTTCCAGGAGCCCTTCTGCAGTGACCCCTCTGATGCGCCAGGGAAACCAATGTAAGACTATATAACATAGTAACATAACATAATAACATTAGGGCCCACACACAGAGCACAGGTTTTGCAGTTGTGTTCTGTAGACAGTAAGCATTCTGCATGCCACTGACAGGCCTTGGTCACTAAGGCCCATAGAGCCTATTTTAAATGTCCATAGCCCCTTGCATTTTGCAAAAGCTCAGTGAACAGTTCAAGAAAATTTAACTAAGAGCAGGAAAGTAATATTTGCTTCTTTTCCACAGGCTAACTAGATGAACATAATCTTATGTTAATTATATTTGAATGTGTGTAATCCTCAACAAAAAACCCCATCACTAATAGACAAGAACCCGAGTTACTTAGACTCCTTTGTTTAGTGCAGCAGCTTATCCTTAATTCTCATCCTGGCTGCTTTGCACTTGGCTAAAAAGACCCATCCCAGTACATACATCACAGACATATGAAACCAGCAGACCTACGATATCTGCATAAAGTAATTTTTAAGAAACCAAACATGATATTGTTCTACAAAATCTTAGAAACATAAAATATGAAATGGACAATATGTTTTCTGATATCAAAGATTTTAACTCCTCAATATAGATATCAGTGTTAACATGAAAAAGTCAGTCAGGCTCCATTTAATACTATTAATGGCTTAATTTATATCATATTAATAATACACTGTGTGATTCTTTACTTCTAAAGTTGCAATGAAATGCAGTAACTTTTGAAATGCAAATAATTCAGTTAATTGCATCGCTCTTTCCTTTCTCTAGGGAGGTTGGTGGTCGCAAATTAATGGTGGAAACTAGACTGGCCAAAGAGCTAGCAGATTTTGGTGGGGAACTGTCTTTGGAGGGCCTCCAGTTTTGGAAGACAGCCTTCTCAGCCATGACACAGCCCACTACCACTATTACCTCCTATTCCCAAGCCCAGGGAGCTGAAGCCTCAAAGGCGAATAAAGAGCTGGTCAAGCCTGACCCATCCTCCACCAGTGACAAGAAGGTCATTCTTCTTCCTTGTAAAAACCCACCAAGCCGAGAGCGTGTGCAGTTGTGGCTTGAAGCCAGGAAACAGTATGAGACTTTACAAAAAGGAAGAAGAGACACAGGGCTGCTAAAGAAAGAGGTTAGACTGGATTTGGAGGCGAACCCAGAGAGAGCTGAGCAGCCAACTGCTTCTAGTTGTCCAATAGTGAAGGTTGAGTTGTGCAACAGACTCTCTAGTATCAGGTCCCAGAGGAGAAAGAAACAGAACGTGTCTCTCATAATATCACCCATGAAGAATACAGGCTCTCAGTGTAAGTCCGCAGAGGTGAGTCCTGTTTCAGATGAAGGTAGTGTAGATATTGAGCAGGATGGCAAAAAAAAAGATGATGATGTTGATGATGATGATGATGATGATGATGTTGATGTTGATGTTGATAAAGCCAACTCTCGAGAGTCCCCAGAGCTGCCTCCCTGGCAGCAGTCAACTCAACCAAGCCCCTTAGGGTCAGACCGACTCAGTGGCAACAGGCCAAATGAAAACTCTCCAGAACCACAGTCACCTAAGCTCTCAAATCCGCTGGAGAGACTGGGTGAGAATCTTAGTCCTTCACTCCTCAATATCAGTAAAAGGGAGGGGGGGCAGACTAGTCCCTTCCTGCTTCATAGCACCCCATTTTTAAGAAGGCGGCGGAGAAGCAAAGATTTGGAACCAGTGTGCAGCACACCCATATCTGAGGGTAAGGGATCACTCTGCTTTTTAATTTCTATCTGGTACCTGTAATACTTTTTTTTTTAACTAGTAAAAGCAGTATACTTGACAAGTGTGTTAAGATTTAGAATTTTTGAAAGCTCATAAATTCTTAAAATTGCTTCAAACTTGCTTAAATCTTTTGCATGCAGTCCCTCTATTAATATTATTTCTTACTTGACTCATATTTTCTGTCTGTTTTTTTTTTTTCTGCTGCAGAGGATCTCATTTCTGAGAGACTCCAGCAGAGGAGGAAAAGCCAAGCAGACCCACTTAGGAGAGTGTTACTGACCACACAGATGAAGGTCAGACCACAAGTGTTAATCTTTTTTTTTTTTTGACTTCACACCACATCAAAGACCACAGGCTATAGAATACCACTGTAGAGTCATACATTGATTGTGGTCTGTGCTTGATGTTATGCCTCCAGCTTATTGCTCTGAATAGTCAGCTTCTCTTCGACTTCAGTTGTTTGAATTGAGCCTTAATGTTTTTTTTGATATGTGATATGCTTGTTTTGTCTTGTTCATTTGGATGTCTCTCATGTGATCTTTGTCTTACACAGAACCAGTTTGCTGCTTTGAATTTGCCAAAGAAAGATAATTCTCAGATTGAGGGGCCCAGCATAGCCAACTCTTATGGCTTCAAAATCAGCATGCAAAACCTGCAGGATGCCAAAGCTCTGCATGAGGTGAGCTGCAACAATGAAGACTCCAGCTTCTCTTCTGAACAAGTCTGCTTTTGCATTTTTTGAGAAAGAAGATTATTAGTCCATCCTGTACATGTAGTAAAAATGGCAAGCAGTTAAAGTGTTTCTAAATAGAGCTCCAAGGATTGTGGTACATCTAAGCCATCAACAGTCTGAGACAACTGAACCTGAGCCAGACAAAAGAGCTTAAATCAGACTGTGCACTGAAAAGTAGCTGGTGTGCAGCTTTCCAGACTGTTTTTTGCAGTTTGTGAACATGGAATGATCATTGTCCATTTGAGCAATCAGTGTCATTGAAGTTCTGATACCTTGGCAAAATGCACCATAAATAGGGCCAGTGGTTGAAAAAGAGACTCGAGACCCTGATGGTCTGTCCAGTCATGATGAGTGGCATTAGGATTAATGTTTCCCAAACATTAAAAACTGATTTTTGGTTTAGTCTATTCTATATAATCTTTATTAAAGATTCATTACTTTTAGGGCAAATACTGGTATTTTGCCAACCAGGAACTGGGCCCAAAATGTTGCAGGCAAGAAAACCCCAGCCCAAACATTCCTGTAGATTTCCAGTTATTATGGAGCTGAACTGTCCAGTGCTAATTAAAGAACCTAAATGTGACCTCTGCTGTACCTGTATCTTTTAGTGGAGAGAAGGTTGAGAAGAAAAGAGAGGATAATGCAGAATATCAGAGAGAAAGTTTGGCAGGTTGCAATCCTGGAACCACAGGAGCACACATGATTTCAGAGTTTAGAGGTAGAGGGCTCAACCACTTTAGTATCTCTGGAATGCTAACCAATGTTAATGTGGCTGAATTTTACCACTGAATCTCATTCTCCCTGGAACCTGTGCAGTCCGTTAGGATTTACACTTAATTTTCCTGGTTTTTAATGGATTCTCTTAACCAGACACACTTGTAGTAAATGAAAAATACAGTTACCTTCAATTACACAGTCATAAAATAGGTATACCAGTCATTAGTGGGGTTGAAATATCCAAGGCTACTGTACACTGAACACTTTTTTTTAAGGCATTTTTTTGTTACAGGCAAATGAAAGAATTTATTTCTAGCAAGCACCCTGATGTCCTGCTAAAGATGAGGGTGTTTTTGTCCTTACACTCTCAGCACAAAATGATATGGCTTAAGATTTATTTAACAATCAGGTGAGGATAAAACATTGATTTCTGTTTTTCTCCTTCAGGTCCAGTACCTGACACTGATGGCCATGGAGCTTCATGCAAGAACCCGACGTGACCTCGAGCCTGACCCTGAGTTTGACCCCATATGTGCCTTATTCTACTGCCTCAGTTCTGATGCTCCCCTGCCAGATGTAGACAATACCCAGCTGACTGGTGCCATTGTGGTGAACAAAGACCACCAAAGTTGTGACCAAGGTTAAAATGCATTATGTCACTGTGCTGCTGAAAAAGAGGATATTGTTTGTTGTAACGCAACACTACTAAGCAAATTCTAAATATCATTAAGTATCGTTGAATGTTGAATGTTCAGTGAGTATGTGCAGTAAAGCTGATTAATCTGTTGCAATGCTACTAGCAGGTCACAGAGGAACAGCACCCCTGCTGGTCAGGTCAGGCGTCTCCGGGCTGCAGGTGACATACGCAACTGATGAGAAAGTGCTGTTTCAGGAGTTGGTCACCATCCTAAGGAGGTGTGTGTGTGTGTGGTCAAGCAGATGTTAGCACAGCTTGTTAATGAACTGCTCCCTTTCTTTGAACAGTTACTGATGAAGCATCACTCAAGGATTTTCTTAATTCAGAGATAAATTTACTTCCTTGGTATATTTTTAAAAAAAAAATTGACTGACAATAATTTGTATGATTATTAATATATACTCTATTTAAAATATTTAGGTTTTTTAATGCTAATCCAAGCAGTCAGTTTATTTATTGCATAAAAATTAAAAAAACTCATGGTACTACCATGGTGATGTTCCGGCAGGTTTGACCCAGACATCCTGGTTGGGTATGAGGTGCAGATGCGTTCCTGGGGCTACCTCCTCCAGCGGGCTGCAGTGCTCGGAGTGGACCTGTGTCAGCAGCTGTCACGAGTGCCAGGTAGGGCTGAGTGTCACCACAGCTGGTATGTTTGCTCCTCTAGTAGTTAGCAAACAAGTGTAAAGAAAGAAACTTCTTAATAATTGTTAATATGTGAAAGATTGACATACAACTTAGTATTAAAGTATTTTAGGTACCTGGATATTAATAATAATAAATTGCAGTAAGAAAAAGTGACTTGCTAAGCTTGCCATTATATACAGTATGCAACAGTTCACTCAGCCATGTTTCAAATTGTAAACTCCATTTTGTGGTCGACTATGAAGGGGCATGTGTTTGCTTGTGTGTGTGGGTGTAGAGTAACTGAAAGGAGAGCCTCTGGCGGCTCCCCTCCTCATCTATAATTGGCTTTCTGTCTGGCTCTGTGCGTGTCCTCAGGTGACTCCAAAGAGAATCGCTTCACTGCAGACAGGGATGAGTACGGATCAGACACCATGACTGAGATCAACATCATCGGACGCATTACCCTCAACCTGTGGAGGGTGATGAAGACGGAGGCAGGTGTCCCGGCATGACCTTCACCCCCCCCCCACAAGCTGTTGTCAGCCATCAACACAGACATACAGCTTGTGACCTACTTTTTCTCAGTCCTGTAGCCTTTCAGGCAGGATTCTCACAAATGTTAGATGCACAGGGCTTTTTTTGCCACTTCCTTTAAAGTTAGGTGTAGTTTTTTATTGAATTATGAAATATATATTTACATTGCACACTGGAAAATAAACTCTCAACATGTTCAACAAAAAATTATTTTAACTCCTCCGGGTTTCCATTGAGTATTTTGGTTGTTAATATTTGTTATTACTCTGTGGATAGAGGGCTTGAGACCCCTCAAAGGCTCTTAAAATCGCTAATATAGATGTAAGAAATTTTTTTTTTGCTGCACATATATTTCTTGATAAATTTACACACTGCTGCGTCTTTGTAAAATGAATACTTTTACATTCTTGTATGTTTAAAAAAGCCTAGAAAGAGGAAAAACTTTTTTGTTCAAGTTGTTCACAAATCATGTCTACACGAAGCTATGACCTGTGATTAGTGGTCACAAGTAGTTTCACAAGCTGGAACATTAATGGACTCAGCATTATGTTTCACACAAGGAAAGGCAGTGCGATTTTCAAAGGGAGCTAGAGTAAAAGTCATTGAAGAGCTCCTCTTAAGTCAATTGTTTAAGATATTGTTGTTAATTTTTTTTTCAGGTCACATTAAACAACTACACGTTTGAGAACGTCGCGTTCCATGTACTACACCAGCGCTTCCCCATGTACAGCCCCCGCACACTGTCTGACTGGTTTGACCATAACACAGACCTCTACAGGTTTGTGCCAACACCAAACACAATTCATCAAAAATGAAAAATGTGATCACAGATCATTGTATGATTTTGCTTGCTTGTTTTTTTTAAACCACACAGTTCATTCTCTTTCTATTTTTATTTGAATCATTATGACCTGTGGTTAAGCCAGTACTTTGAATCTTCTTTTCCCTTATGAATAAAAATAGATGTAAATGAACACCAAATACTTCAACAGAGACGGAAACTTAAAGGGTGCCCATTATGTTCTTTTCCAGCCCTATATTTTTATTCTGGGACTCTACAAGAATAGCTTTGCATAAACCACAGTTGAACATATTCCTTATTTATTTTATACTGACCCTTCATATCTTCTGCTAAAAAAAAAAAATTGGCATCTATCTCTTCAATGCTTAATTTTTGTGAAAGTAGATCATATTTTATATAAAAAAAATAGCTAAATAAGTTATTTGTATAGTATCTTGATAGTTAATATTACTTTTTGGTAAAGTAGCAGCTAACTTTTGCTATCTGTGGTTGCTGTTGGCTGGTTAGTTAAGTTAGCCATGCAACCCAGTCAGCCCTGCTTAGGCTGTTAGTATGGAGTAGCAGGAGGTGTGTGAGGATAGTCAGTTTATCATCCCATTAGGCCTGAACATCGGCTCTAAGCAAGAGTCAGCTGTTGGGATTGCCAATGCTGTTAGCTATAACTGCCTTTAGCCAGCTAGCTCAGATAACCACGAGACTAACATAACCATACTCTCCCTGCTGCTTCAAAAAAACCTCCTGGGGGTCCAAAGCTCCTATGCTAGAAGTGTAAACATCAACACTTTCCCATTTCTCCAAGCTCCCAGTATCAGTTAACTCAACTAAAAGAACAGCTAATATTTTAATGGTTGACTGAGTTGTCTTGCCAGCCAACGAGTTACAAGTGGTAGACAGTAATGAGGAAAACTATCCCTCCATCAGAAAACCCTGTATATCATAGAGTTTTGGTAGAGCAATCAGGGAACATCAGAAAATATTGTCTCTATGAAATTTCATTCAGATCACAGTCCTGGTCAAAGCTGCTATACATCACCTGAGTACAAATAATAGACAGACTGAACAGGTGGAGGAGCACTTCCCTGTGTTTTGTGGTCATGTTGTATGTTGAGCTGATGACCAGACTGCAAAATTAACAATGAAACTGTGTAAGATCTTCTATGTATAATGGTCATGCTTTTTGTGTGTATTTGTTTTTGTGTGTCTGTTAGGTGGAAAATGGTTGACCACTACGTCAGCCATGTGCGCGGCACCATGCAGCTTCTTCAGCAGCAAGACCTCATTGGCAGAACCAGTGAGCTGGCCCGAGTGTTTGGGATTCAGTTCTTTCATGTATTGACCCGAGGATCACAGGTACCAGCACACTCATCACATTTTCAAGACTCTGACTGGTCCAAAGTTTTCTGTGTGGTAGCCTCAAAATTTTCAGAGGGTTACAGATGGTTCTACTGTTGACTCTGACCCATGCGAAAGGATCCCTATCGTGAACATGCATGTATTCATGTTTCATTATCATGTTAAGACTGAAAAACTGCTCTAATTAACAATCTGTCAGTTGGTCCAGACTGAAATATCTCAATGTCTTCCCGATGGATTTTCATAAAAATTTAAATAGGATTCAAGGTTCCCAGATGATTTTACCTTATTGAAATTGTCAATCCCTTTACTTTTCCTCTTGCACTACCATGAGTTTGACATTTGTGGTTTTATGTGAAATAATTCAACAACTGTTGGATGGAAAAAACTTATATCCAGTACACACTTTCATCTTCTTGTTCAAATGCATTGTTATTATTTCAATGATCCCTTGAATGTTCATTTAACACCATAGAATGTTTGCGCTACATCAGGTCAAAATTTCAGTTTGTCCGTCATTTGTTCCTGCTGTGCACAGGAAAAGGTTTTTTTTGGCTCTCATACTTCATGTTGAAAAATAATTGTAAATCATCTTCATTTTATCATTACTGTCTGTATGTCATTATTTTGTTAGCTAGAACAAAGACACTAAGCAGTGTGTAAGCATAGTCAAAAAAGAATTTTTAAAAATCTGACAGGGCAATATAATTAGTTTTAACTTTGTAATTACAACACTATGCGATTTTTTTTTTATTATACCTTCTTTTTTTTTCCCTCTACAGTACCGTGTGGAGTCCATGATGCTACGGGTGGCCAAGCCGTTAAATTACATCCCTGTGACACCCAGCATCCAGCAGCGAGCTCAGCAGAGGGCGCCGCAGTGCATTCCTCTGGTGATGGAGCCTGAGTCGCGTTTCTACAGTAACTCAGTGATTGTGCTGGACTTTCAGTCGCTCTATCCCTCCATTGTCATTGCGTACAACTACTGCTTCTCCACCTGCCTTGGCCACGTGGACAGCCTGGGAACGTAAGGACATGACAGGCCCACACACCTACAGCATGTACTCAAACCTGCTTAGTCTGCAAGGCCGCCAGCAAAGTCTACTTCTAGCACTGCCTTCCGTCCCTCATTATTTTTAATGGAACAGGCATGCTGAGAGCTCTGCGTGTTGTTCACAGCTCAGAGCAGTCAGCACTGCAAGTTAGGATATATTTCAGTTTTTTTTCACCAGGATTACTGTAGTTGCATAGCAACAGCAGGAGCCATGAACACTACTTTCCGCATGCATATGTCTACTTCTCCAGAAGGCTTTATGCTCTTCATTCTCAGCAGAGAAGAAAGTGGCATATTGCCCGAAGGCTAGTTGGGAATTTGAGAATATATAACCCAACTGCAGCACCTCTCATTCAGTATGGATTTCTGTTGTACTGCCTGTGTTAGATCCATTTATTAACATTCCATACAATACAGTTCCTATTTAAATGTTTTCAGTGGGTGATCAACTCTTAGTTTACTGGATTTCACTATAAACAATATCTACAAAACTTCATCCTTTTAAAAACATAAACAGTTTTAAATGTCAAAATGATTAGTTGATCAATTAATGTGATGATTGATAGAAAATACAAAAAAATGGCTGAAAAATGGCCAAGGAGCTGTTTGTTAGACAAAACGAGACACGTGAAGACGAAACCACTGCATTATGATGCACGATTTTTTATTGTCTCTTGTGACCCTTAAAAATAAAACCAATTTGTGATCTCAAGGGATGTCAAAGGATTTAGGAAAAATAGTGGCAATTCAAGAAAAAAAGGAATTAACCTTAATTTGTGTAGTAAGCATTCGATTAAAAACATATTTTTGTTTTGACCCCTCAGAGTTCCAGGAAGAGAATTATAGGACTATACATTTGATCAGTTAGTTCAATTGGCGATTAGTCAGTTCATTGATAATGAAAATTATCATCTGGTGCTGCCCCTTTATCCTCTTTATAGACTCATCTTGATTGTTTTTTTTTTCAGATTAGACCTAGTCCTCCATTGCTTTTCATGCATCAGCAGTCAGTCCCAAAGCTTCAGTTGCAGGGGTCGGACAGTATGGCTTTAACTCTGCAGCTGACAATTGACAGTTTCAGCCTGTGAGAGGAGAAAACTGCAGTGCTGCCAGCAGCACAGTGACAGCACAGTAAAGTTAAAGAAGGATGGGTGTTTCTTCTCTTAGTTGATGTTTACACATGTGTCTGTGTTTCAGGCCTGATGAGTTTAAGTTCGGCTGCACTTCCCTGCGTGTACTTCCTGAGCTCCTCTACCAACTCCGCAATGACATCACTGTGTCACCCAACGGCATCGCCTTTGTCAAGGTACAGCACCCTCTCACCATCCACTGACAACATCTCACCGAGCATTTATTGTTGTTCTGGAAGAACAGTTTTCTCAAGCATGGTAAATGGGCTGCATTTATACAGTACTTCTCTAGTCTACAAACCACACAGCATTCTACACCACAAAATTGTTCATCCCCCCCAAAACTCTCACACACACACACACATTAACACACTGATGACAGAGGGTACCATGCCATGTACCATGCCATCTGCTCATCAGGAGCCACACAGTGCCCCAGGATATTTTCTTTCTCACCCATTCAAACACACACGCTCCACACAATGATATTTCAGCCATCGGGAATAATTTGGGGTCCAGCTTCTTGCCCAAGGACACACACCCACAGTATGAATCATCAGTCTGAGTCAGCTAGCTGTGCTGGTTCATTGAGGGTCATCAGCAGCTGTTGAGGAGAGCACGATTACAGAAATCCCACTTCATGCTCGTCTCCCTTCCATTCATTCTTTTTGTTCATTCACTCATAGCTCCACACTCCCTGGCTCCAGTCTTGCAGTCCTATTACATAACACAAAACACAAGCACGCACACACACGCACATGCACACGCGCGCGCACACACACACACACACAAATGGCCATTGCTCAATGTTACCGGTGTAATATGGCTATTAAAGGGCATTGAGTAAATCAGGTTTGGTCAGGATTTGATTATTTCTCTGTAGCTTGGCTTTGGTAGAAACCAGCCTGATGTTGCTAAAACTGAATTTTTTTTAAATTACTTTTTTATTTAATATATTTACATGTGTTCCACTTTTTGTTATGTGTATGCAGTCCTCAGTGCGTAAAGGGGTCCTGCCCAGCATGCTGGAGGAAATCCTCAACACCCGGATCATGGTGAAGCAGTCAATGAAAACCTACAAGCAGGACAAGGCCCTGATGAGGCTGCTGGACGCCCGGCAGCTTGGACTAAAACTGATTGCCAACGTCACCTTTGGATACACTGCCGCCAACTATTCAGGACGTATGCCAAGTGTGGAGGTAAGCTAATCAAAGAAGGTAAGCATCTCTCTACTGAGACTGTGAGGTAGAAGAGGCTTATGGTATTAAACAGAAAACACTGTAGACAGCAAAATTAAGAAAGCAGCTTTGTGTCGGATGTTTTCATTTCCAAATATCACCATATTTAAAGCCATCTGTGATTCGTTTTGGAGAAGTGTGATATGAGTCCACATATTTTCAAAGGAGATATTTCATCACTTATATTCTTGTAAATGTCAAATGACCTGGACTGTAGTTTCCTGGAAAAAAATGCTAGTGTAAAACAGATATTTCTGTAAAGCAAGTGCACCAATATTTCTCAAATTTCCTATGTCATTTCTTGTGTGTTTTCAAGGTTGGAGACAGCATTGTCCACAAAGCCAGAGAGACCCTGGAGAGAGCCATCAAGCTGGTCAATGACACGAAGAAATGGGGAGCTCGTGTTGTGTATGGAGACACCGACAGGTTAGCAGTCATCTGTACTTTTAGTGTCCCATCTTTGAAAATCCATACAGTCAGTTGCATCATCAAAGCCGCTGCTGTTCAGGAACACAAGGAATACATGCTTATGATGACTGATTCAAAGTCATGTCAGCCTGAAGCCACAGCTGACACACTAATGATGTTTGCTATCTCTCGGCTTGTGTAAACTCTTAGCAGCTCAGTTGATGTGTCACTATTTCCTCATGATGTGAGAGCCTCTGATAGTACCTGTTCTGCTTCACCATTGAGCTCATTCTCCGCACTGAAATTACATCTTTTATTGTTTTGACAACAAGTATAAAAGCACTCATTAATTCTCAGTATTAAAAAGGCTGTAACTACTGTAATTTTCCAAGCATGATTCAGAGTTTTTGTTCCTGTTGTGTTTCTGTCATAAGAATAGGAAGTTTTAAACTGCAGGTTTCTACCTTTTGTCTCTATGCACTTTGTGTGATAAAATTTGATGAGGATGGATACCAAAAGGGAGACTTGGTCTGTTAAGTGTCTCTGAAGGAAATCAAGGTCTGATTCCAGAACAGGATTCTGTTTTTATCAGCCAAACATAGAAAGATGGCAGTATGGAAGAGATTAGGGATGACAGGCAGCATGTGTTGGTTCATTGTCCACACTTACTCTGTATGTGTGTTTTGCAGCATGTTTGTTTTGCTGAAGGGAGCCACCAAAGAGCAGGCCTTCAAGATTGGTAATGAGATTGCTGAGGCAGTGACTGCAACCAACCCCAAGCCAGTAAAGCTAAAGTTTGAGAAGGTAGTGGGCACACACACAACCGAACACACAGACTTTGATGTAGATTGCTGTAGTATGTGTCTACTGACTTTCTTCATCATGTGTGTGTTCCCAGGTGTACCTGCCCTGTGTGCTGCAGACAAAGAAACGTTACGTGGGTTACATGTATGAGAGCCTTGACCAAAAAGAGCCTGTGTTTGACGCCAAAGGGATTGAGACAGTGCGCCGCGACGGCTGCCCCGCTGTTTCCAAGGTAACAGGCAAACCAACCCACACCCTCCATCCCCGTTTCACTGTGCTCTGCACCAATCACAAGCAGGCCGCTCTCATTTACTCAGACTTCTTCACAAGTCTCAGTCAGGGGGAAGGGGACATTGCTGGGTTTGTGTTTTCACACTGAAATGTACAAGTATTAATTCTGCCATTAAGTCTGAGTCAGCTGATCATATTTAAATACTGTGGGATTAAACAGTAATTCAGTAATATTTTATGCTACTATATAGCATAAATGTTGTCACAAACTGAGGAATAGTTAAAAAGGTGTAGGAATTTGAAAAAGAGTTATATTTCTTCCTACTCCTTTTTCAAACATATGGAGCTTTTTGCTTTTTTTTTTGTTCTTGTTTTTGTTTGTTTGTTGCTCTATCGTCATCTCTTTCGTTTGTATGTATAAATAGTGACCTTTTCTTGTATATGTTCGAAATAAATTAATTCATTCATCCATTCATTCATTATATTAAAATGAATCCTACTTGATGTGAACCACGTCATTTTAAAAAAAAAAATTTAATTCATTCTCTCACACTTTTTTGATTGCTAATCTGTCATGTCATTAATGTGTCTTGTCACCAGATTCTGGAGCGTTCCATTAAGTTGCTATTTGAGACTCGAGACATCAGTCAGGTGAAGCAGTATGTGCAGCGTCAGTGTATGAAGGTTCTGGACGGCCGAGCCAGCATGCAGGACCTGACCTTCGCAAAGGAGTACAGGGGCAGTGGCTCCTACCGGCCCGGAGCCTGCGTGCCTGCTCTGGAGCTCACCAGGTGTGTGTGTGTGTGTGTGTGTGTGTGTGTGTGTGTGTGTGTGTGTGTGTGTGTGTGTGTGTGTGTTTTTGTGTTTAAAGATATAGAAAAAAACAGAGAGTGTCTCACAGAGACACAAATGTAT
>JAQMCX010000023.1:2547145-2558237 GCA_029814765.1 Acanthurus leucopareius
GAAATGAATTTTGCTCAGATTCAAGTTTTTTCAATATGATTTCAAGAAGATGGGATGCAAGCGAAAGGATTAAAATAAAGAAAAAAAAGAGGATCAAGAATCGAACCCTGAGGAACTCCACAATATTTACATCCAGCCGGATAGACAAACTAACACGACGACAAGAGATTTCTGATAGAAAGAAAGAAAATATTGTTCCACATGTGCTCGAGTTCTGGAAACGAAACCTTCAACTGACAAACACACACACACACACACAGACACACACACACACACAAACACACACACAGACACACACACAAACACACACACACACACACGTAAAAAACAACCTCTCTGCCACCAGAGCCTCTAATTCACACCTAAGATGTCAATTAATACACAATAACACACATACAAGCAGACACACAAACATACACTCACACACACAGTGACATACACAGACACACACACACACACACACACACACACACACACACACACACACACACACACAGGTCCCTGATGTGCACTGCGTTTGTTTTATGCCCCATCTGCTCTCTCTCTCCCCACTGTCCCATTACAGTTAAACTACAGCTCGGCTCTACGGGTGCAGACGGGGGACAAAAAGGACGTCCACCATCCGTCTGACGGCTCTTCACTCAGGCAGCTGCAGCTGAAAGCAGGCGGAGACGACAGAGCGAAAGGCGGCAGCACCTTTAGTAAAATACATCCATGTTTGCGTCTGTTATCCTGAAGGATTCAAGTGAAAATCATCACTGACCTCGATTTGAAACAAAATAATATTAAAATAATATTTGTAGGGCGATGAAAATTCAAACAATGTGAGATTTTAAATCCTAATCAGCTTTTTGAATGACAGCATCACTATCAGCTGTGTTTGAGCTCTGACTGTCTGCAGCTCCGACAGACTAACAGACTGAAGATGCTTCGTAATGTCGAACAAGTTTCCTGCCGCTGACCGAAGGTTGATGATCCCTTCGCTGTTTCCGTCACCGTGGCCGCAGGAAGCAGCTGCTCATCAGACATGAGTCATCTCGTTTTCAACAGGTTCAAACTGTCGACATAAATAAAGATGGATGACTCATCTCGGTTCCTCGGACAGAAATAAAGCCTAAATATCTCCGACACGTGAGCTGCCATCTTGAACCGGTGACATGATTCTGACTCAGACTCTGAGCTGCGATAATCAGCTGATGATGCTGCAGAATTTAAGTCCCGCCCATTAAGGTTGAGCTTAGCTTTCGATTATGATGTTTCATTAAACCACATATATCTAATTATAACATAAGTCCAGTTTGATAACAATTTGATAACCGTTTAAAGGAAAAACAGACAAAATGAGGTTTTTTGTCAGACTTGAATTTAAAGGAAATAAAATAAATTATCAAAAAGAAACAAAATGAAAAACTAAGTCAAAAGCAAAGATTCAGAAACACAGAGAGTTGAGCTGTAAGATGGAAAGAGATGAACAGGAAGTTTAAGGTGCAAAGAATCCAGATGAGTATGAAGGGCGAGGAGAACAGATGGATGATGGGTAAACAAGTGGCAATCCAGACGGAGGACGAGGAGGAAATAAAATGCTGCATAAACTCGAGCGAAGGAGAGAAAGTTATTTAAAGGAATCAAACAAGCGGTGATGAGGTTACTAACAGGAAGAGCCGTGCATGCTGGGATAGTGTCTGTGATGCTGCGTGTGGGACCTGCTGCCCTCCATCATGAAGCGGCGCCGTGATGTGTTCAGGGGCCGTTTGAAAGTTTCAGTTTTCATTTCAGGACGAGAAACAAATCAGATTCCTGTTTGCTCTTTAATTTATATTTTTACCTGGTTATTCTACAGCTGTGTGTGTGTGTGTGTGTGTGTGTGTGTGTGTGCGCGCGAGCGTGTGTGTGTGTGTGTGTGTGTTTGACAGCACATTGTCAGTGGTCATTTTTTCATGCAGAGGAACACCACACCAAAAGACAGAGGAAGTCCTTAGTTTCACTTGGACGATTATGTTTGCTTGCTGATTCTGTGATTCTCTGTGTGTGTGTATGTGTGTGTGTGTGTGTCAGTAGCAGAAAGCAGGAAAGTGAGAAAGAACTTACTGTCAACAGTTACAGTAGTCACTGTGAATCCAATTACTCCTTCCACACAGTGCTCATTGTCTGGCTTCACTAGCCTGCATGTACAGTACCTGAGTCCGTTGCTAGGCAACCCATCTTTTAATGGGTGAAAGGAAAAAAATCAGATTTCAGAGAAAAATATTCAGTGTCATTCATGAGCACAGCTACAGTTCATGTCATGTATTTATCAGGTGGATTGAATCTTACTGTTGCTAAATTGATTATAAATATCTAACCTGCTAAACAGTTAATTTTTTTTGTAAGTGAATGTATTGCTCTTCATCACAATGTTTCACACTTGCAGAGTTGTATTACAACACAGATCAAACAAAAAACTCTGCACTTCATCAGTTATGATCAGGCTTTCCAAGTTCTGTGTATTTTCTTTCACCTCAGGCGTATGATGGCGTACGACCGTCGCCTGGAGCCACGTGTGGGTGAGCGGGTTCCCTATGTGGTCGTGTACGGGATGCCCGGTGTACCCCTCATCCAGCTGGTGCGTCGGCCCATGGAGGTACTGCAGGACCCCAGCCTCCGCCTCAACGCCACCTACTACATCACCAAGCAGATCCTGCCACCACTGGCTCGCATGTTCCAGCTGATCGGAGTGGACGTTTTCAGCTGGTACCAGGAGCTCCCAAGGGTGAGACAGAGACAAGTTCCTATTCCATGTCAGGAAATGAGCAGCAATTAGGATTCTTATCTCACCCTCTACCTCTGCAATTTAGAAGCAATGCAAATTAGCAATGGTAATGATTCACAGTTTTCCCAGCCCACATGAAAGCATTTGGTATAAAAGAAGAAAGAAAAGGAGCACTATGAATGGACCTGAGTTTGAAGAATCAATGACTGTTCAATCACCATATATGTTTGATAAGTGGCTCCTAAGAACAGTGTTTTGTTTCTCTCCTACCTGTCAAAATAAAACTCAACTTATAGAAGGTCTCTTTCATTCAGTGCATATGCAAACAGAACAAAGGCTCAAGAGAAAATCTCTTGTGCTTCCTGCTGTAGATCCAATGAGACTCATCAAAGTGCAGAGCTGTTGCTTCAGTCTTTGTGTCCATACTGACATCAATTTTTACTTTGACAGAGCACACATGCCCCCTGCTGGTAGAACTGAAAGCATAGTTGATCAAAATGATGAATGGCTCCACAGTGATGTGAGAATGATGTAACACTTACAAATCAAACAAAATCTTCAGTCACAAGACTTTTTTCTACTTGAAAATCCTGGAAAACTTGTTTGACCAAAAAATGCCATTCAAGCTCCTCTTAAGAGTTTTCATGTATGAATAATTTTTGTGTGTGCACACAGATCCAGAAGGCCTCCTGTTCCTCTGCAGCAGGTGGAGAGGAAATGGGGAGGAAGGGAACAATTTCCCAGTACTTTACAACACTACATTGCCCTGTTTGTGATGAGCTGACCCAGCTTGGTGTGTGCTCACGGTGCCGTGCTGATCCCCAGCTAGTAGCAGTGACACTGTACCAGGACATGAGACAGTGGGAGAGTCAGCAAGACCAGCTGTTAAAGGTGAGAGACGGGAGCTGAGGAAGAGAAGTGGAGCTGGGTGAGAACTCAGTACATTAATAGTTTGTTTTTTAGCTCAAGACAGGTTTTAAAACTTTAAAAATCTTGTTTTGAATATTTGTCTACAAGAAACTCAACAACCCAGAAATATTTACCTGAATATTCTAAACAGTTCAGTGTATAAGACAAAGATGCTTCTGTGGCTCAGGATGTAAAGCAGGTTGTCCTCCTTGTCAGAAGGTCAGTGATTTGATCCCTAACTCCTCTAGTCTGCATGTCTAGTGTCCTTGGGCAAGATACCGCACCCAAAACTGCTCTGGATCACTGCCACCATGTGATTGTGCCTGCCGTTAGTGTGTAAGTTGTAAAGAACTTTGAGCAGCTGAAAGACTGGAAAAAAGTTATTTAAATATAGTCCATCAACCATTGGGATCCAATGCAAGAAATGTTTTCATTACCTGAGAATGAGCCCTTTATATCTACAAAACAAGCAAGTTTTTTTTTTTTTTTACTTCTTTCAGCTTACTTCTACAGTGGTCAAAAAAGTATCAACTAAACACACACTGGCTCAAAGGCCTTTATAGCAGCCACCATAGAATCTCTATGTGCTTGGAAGGGGACAGTGAGGTTAAGGATGCACAGTTGGTTGCAATCTGCAACACCAACCCAGTGCAACTAAATCCTACACAGTGGACCTTTGAAAGCACTTCTCTGCCTTGTCTCTCATATTAAAATGCAGAATATGTAATTATATGCAAATGCGTTGCATTTTGTGAAATTACACAGGAGACACAGCAGCATGACTTTGATTATTTAAGTGTCCTTAAATGCCCACTGGAATGATCATTCAGGATCTAATGTTAAATGTTAACTAATGTTCTGTGTTCTTCTATGCATCCAAAAGATCACACACACACAGTCTAGATTCATACAGTGATACTGTCTGGATTAAGGCCCTCTGATCACTGCTGAGCACTCATCAGGGCCAGTAAAAATGTATTTCAGAAGCTAAAAGTTTGTTGTCAACCATATAACTGCAGTTAGTAGTTTTGCTGCTTGAATGTCTCATGATATTCGCTGCATTGACAGACCATAGACTCTCTATATCTCTCTACATGTATGGAAACATAAAATTATTAAAAGCAACCTCTCTGATCAGAGGGGGTTAGATACTTTGTGGAGAAGCTACCTGCTATTAGTGTGTGAATGTCTGAGTGTGAATGTAGATGTGTTGGAAAGCCCTTTGGACAGTTGAAGTTCAAGCCTGGCTCTGTGGAACTTGCTTCGTGGTGTACCCTTTGTGGTAAATCTTTAAAGAAAACACTTATGATAACAGATACAATACATAGAGATAAAGTACCATTTCAGCATCGGTTCCACTCTGGAAGGGCAGGTGAAGTAATAGTTATCAAATACTTTTCAGATCTTGGAATTCAGCTTGTACTGCAGCTGTCCTGTAGTGTACATAAAAATGTCTGTTTCATAGCCATATGTTTAATATTTGTGTTCACCTAGTTTTTAATGTGTTTTTGTATCTAGATCTGTAGGAACTGCAGCGGCTGTGCAGAGCGCCAGGTGCCCTGTGTGTCCCTGGACTGTCCCATCCTCTACAAGCTGTCTCGGGCCAACAGACAGCTCTCTAAGGCCCCCTACCTCCGACAGCTGCTGGAGCAGTTCTGATTGGCTCCTGAATCCAGGAGCTCCCCATTGATTTGGTGCTAAGCGCTGCCCCCAAAACCCCCTGTGTTACATTGTCCATTCAGTTGTTCTAGTTTCAATGGTGCTTTGATTGAACCCCGTTGGGTTTTCATTGTCTTGTAACTGTTATTTGTTATTAAGTATTTTCTCTGCGTGTGAGACTGTCTGGTTTGAGTCTCCTGTGGGGAGCACCCCAACTCGCCCCATCCCCGTCTTCATGCTTGTTTGCTGCCATCTCCATTAGCTGCTACGGACTGAGTGAGGCTGATGTCTTTGTGATACAGCAACAGACTACCTGCAGTTGAACTGAGTCCAGTCCATCAAGGATGGCTTGTTGTAATAATCTTGTTCGCACTGTAGCATTTTGAGGTCATTGGTTTCAAAGGAGCTTCCTTTCAAATCTCAAGACAAACTACATTCAAACCACTAATTGACTCTTCATTTTTATATTGACTGCAGTCTTTTGTAAATATTTCCTGTGTGGTTCCATCTATAATCTCACTGTGCATTACTATTAAAAAGACAAAAGCTTCGGCCATGAATGCAATCAGATGTTTTTATGCATTCTGTAAAAGAATGACATTTTTTCATGTTCCTTTAAATCTTGATTGTATTAATGTCCATCGTTTGCAAAATTTGACACTTCATACTCTGTCAGCAGAGTGTGGGAACTGGAAAACATTTCAGTTTTTAAAAAATTTGGGACTGTTGCAATACTGTATTTTGATAATTTATGTCATAAAGAGTCTATTGTTTTTCTTGTGCATCTATGGTTTTGTGTATGTTTCCAATTTTCATTGTTAAACACTCTTCAGGATCTGATCTCAATTCTCCATACAGCTGTATGCAGGACCTGTGTATTTGTATAAATGTAAAAAAGAATAATGATGAAGGAGGTGTTTTTGTTTGTTTTTAATGGACATTGCTGTGGGTGGAGGTCTGAGATTGATATAATAAAAAGTCAATGTATCAAAATTTCTTGTTTGTATTCTGTTACCAAAACTTCAAATGAATCACAGTGACAACACATAATTTAGGGAACCACAAGCCACATGGCACATTACATTGGAACATGACAAAACAAAAAAAAAAAAAGAAATCAAAAATCTAATTTTTACAAAAGTGCAACAAAAAATGACTTCATTCTAATCGTACATCTATCAACACACATTTTCTGCTGTGGATGAAATTACGACAATAGTGCAAAATGAAACTTCTAAAACCAGCAGTTTTTAGCGACAGGGTTGAGTGTCCCTTGCTCATTCATCCACTCTGCTCATGTGTCCTTAAGCAAGGCACTAAAGTCTACCAGCCCCTGGGACTGTTTGTTCGAATACCTTGACCTTTGACCTCACTGGTGGGAAGCAAGCCAACAGTCTCCTTATTGAGAATCACTGACTTATTCCTTCGTAAAACATGAAGAGTGACAGTACAGTTGAAAAGCTTATCCTTCGTCATTCAGGAGTGTGTCAAATGCTTTAAAGATGCTGTGGAATCTGTCAAAACCAAAACTTTAAGCTGATGACTGCATGGGCGGTTTTATAAGCTCCAGAGGAATCGGTCAGTACTCCTTGTTGCATTCACTGCACAGTAAATCAACACTACTGTTCATTAATATCAAAGGTTTCAGGAGGACAACAAATAAGCACAGACATGTAGAGGCACAGCTCTTCTAGCATTTAGTGACAGATCAACAGCACTTTGGAGCCATAGGAGGATCTTTCAGTCTCTCTTCTCTCTGTCCAAAGAGAGCAGTAGTTTGCGTCTGGGGGAGTCTCCTGCCAGGGAGATGGTATCTGATAGAGAGGCTCCACCTGCAAGCTCTGACAACTGGGTGTTAGAGACAACAGAGCTGCCTGTTGTACCAGGATTGTCAGAAGGAGAGGAAGCCTTGCTGGGTGAACTGAGACTTGCCGTATCATCCATTTCAATCACCTCAAAGTCTGCATCATTCCACTGATCAGCCTCATTGTCCTGATCTTCCTCTTCCACCTCGTCATTGGCTCCAGAGTCCAGCAGCGCCTGGAGGTATTCACTGTCATCCATGTCAGGCTGGCTCCTGGCACGGAGTTTCCTGGTCTGGCCACTGGGGGCAGAGGCCAGCTTGTACATGACAGGGAAGAGAATGGAGGTGAAGGTGGCGGTGGTGAGCGACAGGTACATTAGCAGAGGCTGGTCACGAAACTTCCCCAGCAAGAATCCAACAAGAGCAGGCAGCACCATCTCACCCAGCGCTGCACCTACCACGAAGGCTGATGCCGTGTGGCCTGTCACTGTGGTGTACTGCTCCACCCAGGAGATACCGCTGGGGAAGATGGTGGCCATGGATGCACCATACAGGCCAGTGCAAACCCAAAGAGCCAGCGTTTCCTTGTTGAAGAGGCAAAGAAGCAGTGAGGACACAGTGGTGCCCACCAAGCTGAGCAGGATCATGGTGCCTGGGTACATGCAGGCAGCAAAAAAGATGGCCAGCCCTCTGCAGGCAGCAAACGCTGCCCAGAACAGTGAATTGAGCCCAGCTGCCTGGGACTGATGCATGTGGACAAAGTCCTTGGCAAAGGTGAAGATGAAAGAGCCATATGCTACCTCGGTACCTACGTAGGCAAAGAAGAAAAAGAAGAGCAGTGCAACAAGAGCAATGTGGTGTTTGGCCACCAGGGGCTTTCCTGATGGTTTGTGGGCTTTGTCACGGGAAATGTTGCTGCGAGAGTAGAGAATGAAGAAGAGGAAGGAGATGAGAAAGATGAAAGAGCCGATCACAATGTAGGCCCACATGGATTTAAGGGTGCTGGTCTTGCTGTGAACGAAGTGGAGGACAGCTTGGATATGAGAGGCTTTGATTTCCTCTGTGGTGACAGGAGGTGTAGAGTTGGTGAGCAAAGCTTCTGTGCTGCTGTTACCATTGGGCCCAAACAGCAGCTTGGCTATGATTGGAGATGCAAAGGCCCCGGCTGCAAAGCTGAAGTGCAGAGCCTGCATGTGAGGGCCCGCCTGATCGCCCCATGTGTTCAATATGAGAACATTACCACCTAATGGAAAGAAGCGGAAAACACTGGTTATTGAATAAACCATCGTTAACATGTATAATGGTGGCACTGGTATGAGAAACTACATATTTTCTCATCCTGTGATGTCTCCACTCTTTCTAAAAGGTTAAAAAGAAAAAAAAAAAGTATTCACAACAGATAGAAATACAAAGGACAGCAGGTATCAAAGGTTAATTTTTGTAATACGTACTAATATAGTAATAACTGATACCCCAGAAATAAAGAATTTATGGACACAAATTCTAGTCAGTGGTGATATTAACTGAATATTTTGTCATCAATGGATTTTTTTCCCACAATGATGGAACATTGTAAAGACTATGCATCATTTTGAGGGCGATCGTCAGACTTTACTAATGTTACCACATGTAAAACACCTGTTGGACACACACAGAAAGAGGACAGGCAGAAACAGGTGACATGAAAATAATGCCAGTTCCTGTCACAAACAGACTGGGTGGTAAACAACATGATACGTGCAGACAGATTCAGTGTTCTGTGTTTTCAGCTGAACCAGAATAGAGAAAATTCAACTAAAACAGATCAGTGAAGTTGTTTTGCACTCACTAATTTCCAGATAAGGCGCTTGAAGTGATGAAGTGCTGTTTCTCAGGTGCATTTTATACAGAATGAGCATGACCAGACTATGTTAAAAAAAAACAGCCTCCTTTATGAAACATTTACTCTCTGCTGTAGTTAAACAGCAATTTCCCTTTTGCCCCTCATGTACTTTTAAATTGGTAATCAGTAAGTTTACTGATTATTAAGTGATATCTTGATTAAATTAGTTTTTTTGAGTAAATGCTAACATTTTGGCTATAGGTTTTGGCTATAAGTTCTGTCTAAGCAGCAGCAAACATAGTATAATGTGTTCTATTACAAAAACACAAATTATAGCAGGTCTTTGTATATAGAGACATCTGAATCCACCCATTAGTTTGCATCAATAAAAGCTAGCTAAAGCAGAGTCCAAGATATTAGCTAGCCAAAAATGGGGATGTTTCAAAACGGGTCAAATAGCTGTGTGCAATTTAAAAGAGGACTCTGGTAGTGACAAATCCACAGAGAGTAATCACCTGACTCTGCAGTTCCTTTACAAAGCACTTCAAACTAAATGAAGTTAGAGCCTGAATGATGCACACAGCTGACCTTTTGACATCTACAGGGAGCTTGATTTTCCCCGGGGAGCACTTAGAGACCAAAAAGTAACAATACTATTAATTGCTATCAACATTAACATAGCTAAAACTATAAAGGAATCAATCAAATTGTAGCTATGGCTTGTGAATTTAAAAAAAAAGTAAAAAACATTTTAGTTTTTTTGCCTGTCCCTTTAGTATTTGCTTATGTATTTAATAGCGTTGTCTTACCTGTATCTAGAACACCCATAGACATCCCAATGCTGGACATGAAAGCAGTGAGGAGCAGAGCCTGCTTACAGAAAGGGATAGCACACATTCCAAATGCTGTGAACAGCATTGAAACACCTGGAAGAAAACCAGAGACGAAGTGTTTGGATTTTACTTAAGTAGGTATTAAAGGACAAACTGTGATGCAAATCCAGGTATGCAGACCAAAGACACTTGTCACAGCATGGTTATCACAAGCGACATCTGACAACAGGTTTGTCACTAGTCAGAGTCAGAGCCAGTAAGACACCCACACTACAATTTCTACAACTCATTGTGCTTACCTAACAGGAGATGTGGGTTCATGCAGTCAAAGAGAATGCCTCCTAAGAGGGAACCGCCAATGTAGCCTCCAGAGCGACCAACGAAGATGTACGAAATGTTGCTGATGTTCTTCTTCACATTCACAGCAAGGTCCTCAAATGTGGGGCCAAGAACAGAGATACTCATCCCCTGGAAAAAGCAGCAGGAGTTACAATTACAGGGTAAAGTTTCTGTTTTTCACTGCAGGTTTAACGAAAAAGAAATTGTTTCTTAATCTTAAAATTGCTGGAGTTTTTTTTTTTTTTTGAAGTTTGAAAGTCACATGAGCAGATGGACAGCTGTTATAAGCTAAATGGAACATGCCCTCTGGGACATTGATTTATGTTCTCTTAAAGATACAGTTAAAACAATAGTAAACGTTTGTTTTCTTCAAAGGATTTCTATTCTATTCTTATAATAACTGAATGTGCACTAAAAGCTCTAAAGGATTAATAATGTGAACTCTGGCCTCTGGGGTTAATTTTCTATGCTGCTGATAGTGCTCAAATATGTTGGGTAACCATTTTTAACTATCTGTGCTTTTTAAAAAAAAGCTCCAATGGCAGTTTTCTGTTTCATTGATACTGTGTTCTTTATTTATTTTTAACAAAATCCTCCTCTTTCTAAAAAACACCACACCTCTTTATTTTATTGTTTTGTAAGTAACCAGGGGGTTAATGAACTAACATAACCTGTGTGTATTTAAATATCCCCTGTGTAAACGGAGAAAGAAAAGCTCCACAAGTAAGCAGATAGGCAGGTGTGTGCTGAGGGATCACTGCCGTCAGTAATCTCATGCAGATGTCATAGTTGAAGTTACTACCGGTATGTAAATCCTGTGTTTCAGGATACTGCAGCGTTCACTGTCCTGGGTATCTGACTGCTTCACATGACAACAGGTCTACTGTTAACTGACAGCTTCGTTCTTCGGGACGGGGGGGGGGGGGGGGGGGGGGGGGGGGGGGGGGGGGGGGGGGGGGGGGGGGGGGGGGGGGGGG
>JAQMCX010000023.1:2558247-2576414 GCA_029814765.1 Acanthurus leucopareius
TTCTGCCGCGTTCACTGTCCTGGGTATCGGACTGGTTCACATTACAAACCGTCTACTTTTAACTGACAGCTTCGTTTTTACCGTCAACCCCCCCCACCCACCCCCCCCAAAAAAAAAAAATATATATATAGAGCTCATTTTAAATATTTCATTGGAAGGCTTTTTCATTCGATGTATCTTTGTTTCAACTGGTGAAAGAGTGGATACATACAATTCACATCTGTCAACATGCTGCTCAAATGGAGCCATCAGAAATAACCTGCGATTTTTATCTATAAAGGAGGTGTTCAAATCAAGGTCTTTATGATACCTTAAAACAAGGTATCATAAACACCAGTTGGTAGGTTGTTCTACAGCATAACCATAGCTAATGAGCTAATGTTAACTGCCCTTACTAGCTAGCTCTTTGGTTTGTTCTAATTGAAGAGAGGGCCAAAGGAAACTAATACATTGCACATTTTTCTGTAATTTACCAAGCCAAGGAATGATGCACAGAGCACGAGAGTGACCATCCACCGGCCGCACGTTCCTCCTCCTCTTCCCCCTCCGCCGATCACTTCCACCCGATCCTCGCATCCCGCTTTCGTCGTCCTCTTGACCGCCTTGAGCGCACTCTTTAGCCCTCTCCCGGTGTCCTTCCTTTTATCAAACAGGGTGTCCTCTTCCTGGTCTTCGTTGTCGTCGTTGGCCTCCATTCTGGCGAAACGAACGTGCTTCTTTTTAATTACGTTGTCTCGTGCGGCGGACGAAGACATACCTGTCAATTTATAACCACGATTGCGTGATATCGCGCTGTCAGAGTGCAGTAAACGGGCGAGTAAGCAGCGATTGATAGCGACAGCTGATAGCGGTTTGAATGGTTTCTGGCCTTTACTGCGCTTCCTGTTTGTATGTTTCTCTGCGCTAAATCAATAAGATTTGGTCATTCATCTTAAAACAGCTGCCTGGCTCAGTGAACGACAGGATCGCCGCTGCCGCGGAATCTCTCCATAGGCCAGTATTGAATGTATGGCTGCTGGACGTTTGCGAAGATCGTCTATTAATGGTTGTGGTTCACTCTATATTAAAGTCGCACACATTACACCTTACAGATAACTTAGAGAGGGTTAATGGGTTAATATCTCATTTTATGCTCGTTGACTTTATTATATGTTTATTCCATTTTATATATAAATTTGTCATACATAAAGCACAGCAGCTGTATTCGTGTTTTGCTCTTGTTTGACAATATTTTTTCTATCCTCGAGCAACAGTGTTTACAGCTTTTTAAATTATTTCCCATGTATATTTGGCATGGTCGAGCATTGTGTGTTTTCTCCGTCGATAGTTCTTAACCATTAGCGTTCGCCCTGACCTTGTGAAGTAAAAACTTCCTCACATGCATTCGAGTTCTTTAGGTCATTGTAACCAGTTACGGGTTGGGGTTAAATCCAATAAGCTTTTAATGGAATCGCCACAATTTTATACTAACAATATCTGGAATAGGATCCCACACGTGCCAAAAATATGCCACAGGCAAATTTGTCTGTTTCCATCAGCGTTACAGTTGAAATATAAACGCTGTCACCAGATGACGGCAAATGTTTTTCATTTCTAGAACTTTGATCTGAGTAAGTCATCTTCGGTTTTTTGCTCTCTAACATAGCTGACGTCCAGCACAGGAAGTAGTAGTCACAAGGTTAGCATTAGCACTAGAGGGCGGCCTCTAGTGTTAAAACAACAATGTTGTGCAGAATTGTTGCTACCGTTCAGTGTCATTGAGACTAATAATATACAATAAAAATGTGTTATACCTCAAAAGGATCTACCTTAGGTAGAGGACCCATTCCTATCAGTCTTCATAGCCTATAAATATAGCATTTGACTCTTTATTTGGCAAACTACAAAAATCTCTCCCTCCCTATCTCTCTACACTGATAAGAGGACATGATATGGAGCAGGTTAACATCAGTAACTCATTAGCTACGGCATCCAATGGAATCGACTGATGATTTTGTATTGTTGTATTATTGCATTTTTTATTTTACTTGAGTGCTTACTTTAAATGATCCTATCAGAGCTGGATTGCAGGGGTATAATTAGCATTATATTATGTGTCTAATGTAGTCTAGAGGCACATACTAATTTAGCGTGACAACAGCTAAGATACACAATGGCATTACAAGTATTTTTGCATGTTGATGTTAAGTGTCCATTGTTTGGCACAAAATAAAACTGTCAATGAGCTCTGTGATAGTGTTAGTGTGAGGTTGTAAAGAAGGGCACTACATGACCTCTGACATGTCAAATAGGTGTAGATCTGCTGCCTCTGACATGTGGTTGGTTTTTGGACAACTTTACGATAGTGACATGGAGGAAGAGCAGTACACTTGATCACGGCTTAAGAGGATTAACAGTAGTGTAGTGGCTAAGTCCCACTTTCAACCACTGCAGGCTGCAAACCAGTGGCAATTGTTTGGACGTGCACTCGGACCAGTAAATCAAGCTTTAACCAACATTTTGTTCTCAATCCGTTTATTCTTCGATTCCATTCCATATAAATCCTCTGTCTTTGTTATACATTAATTAAAGTTTTTCCTTCCCCACGTGCCGATCCGAAAGCAGTCAAAAAACTGTTTGCTTTCCCCTGATTGCAACCACCTGCCATCAGTGGCGTGCCCTCTTATTGCAACCTGGGCCACCTGGTGACATTACCTGCGCCCCCTGTGGCTTGGTGGAGAAAAATAACAAAAATGGCTCTTACAAGTAGTTAAGTTCTACCAAACTGCAGTGTGTACAGCAGTTGATGCACAAATGCACAGATGGTAATAGGCAGGTAGGAGGATAGTACGATCCAGTCTTCTGACAAGAAAAAACAAGAAGCTGTTGTTACAAACTGAAGATTATGAGACCAATGTGTTCTACACCTTGAACACTACTGTAGTAAAACATTATCTGTCCAATGCCATTTCACTAGTAGGAAGTAAACTTGCAAGAGTTTGAGTCTTTGGCTTCCCATCCTAATAGAGTGTAGTGGGAATTAGTGTTGGTTGGAGATATAAGGTCTCTGCTGTTTGCTATTGTAAAACATTGCCTGGTCTGATTAGTCTATGGTTCCACTGCAATATTCAAAGGGTAGAAAATGTCAGAAAACAATGTGAACATGTGAAAGCATGGATCCATTCTTCTTTTAAGGCACTGGTGGTGATGTAATTATGTGGGGGGATATTTTCTTGCTACACTTTGAACTCTCTTTTACCTATTTTGCATTATTTGAATGACACAGCCTACCTGAGTACTCTTGGTGATCATACCCATTGCCCTCTGGCCACAGGGTAGCCATCTTGTATTGGCTACTTATAGCAGGATAACATACCATGTTATGTTCTCCAATGGCACCCAGATGTCAATCCAACAGAGCCCCTCTATGATGTGGTGGAGCAGGAGCTCCACATCCTTGATGTAAAGTTAACAGATGTGGAGCTATTAGCTGTATGACACTGTCATGTCAGTGGGGACCAAAACCTCTGAGGAATGTTTCTATACTACAAAGAATGAAGGTGATTCTGAAGGCAAAAGGACCAAAGGAGCCCAACCTCAGTACTGTTTGTGTGTGTGTGTGGTGGTGGTGGTGGTGGGGGGGGTTTATAGGATCATTAAGATGCTAAATGAATTGTGGACATTGAACTGTAGTTACAATTGTGTTTATGTGTGTGTTAAATATTAATGGATAAATGTATTGTACTGCAGCAGTTCATACAAGCTTTGTACCTTTGTCAAGACATTAATGTCATTTAAACTTAATTTTGATTTTAATTTTGGACTTTGACAAAAAAATCAATTGATTTTGACTGCAGGGGCTATGGATGGATGTGTATAAATATGGCTGGATACTGAAATCATTGTTTGAGGAAAAAAAAGCTTCTACAGTCTAAAAAGCTGTTCATGAATATTGGAAATTAGCCCGATGAAAAATGTAAATAAGCAAGAAAAAAAAAAAATGGGAAAGCTTTTGTAAACATGAAAAAAAATAATAATAATTTGAATTAAAAAAAATCAGCAAAATTCTATACAGGAAACCTTTCAATAGATTTTTAAAAAAAAATTTGATGACTAAATGAAATCTTAATTATTATTTTTTTTTTAATTTAATGCAAATGCATTGCTGGCGATGTCTATATTTTTTAACATAATCTTGGGTTGGTGGGGTTCTGCTGAGAGCGAAATATGATTATCATGTGCATTTTACAATGTTACGGCTCTTCCTCCTGTCCTCCAAAGGCCTCAGCCTCAATGACTCTACCAGAAAGATTGTTTTTGATTTTATAAAAAACCTTTTGACTCAATTGCTGCCAGTTTAATACAGTAAATAATTAACAGTAGTTAACAATGTAATTTTCCAAAAAATTGAAAACCCACCCTAAGCACTCTACATATTTTAATTTAAATGTGTGCCTAAAAATAAATCTAAACATAAATCATTCTTAAATTAAGCTGTCTAGTGATATTGAGGCTCATTAAGGCTTCCAATTCAGTCTTCTCTCCACCTCAGCTTATTGTACATCCAACTGACCTTTAAATTTTTTAAGTTCGTACACTTAGAGAGGACACTTCAACTCATTAATGGAGATTAAACTGCCAGACATCTCAGAGTTTACACTTCTACTCCAGGCAATACATGTCAGCTGTCAGCTCTTTAGGGTCACATTTCTGTTCCACAGTGTTTACCAAATTCATCTTAATAACATTAATACAAAACAGTAAAAAAAAATCACGGTGTTGCAGTTTATCCTTCAGGTATAGGGTTTGGGTTCTAACACTCTAAGACACATTCTAACTCTGAGCTTCCAGGGGTAGTACAGTCCAGATTTCAGCTCTGCTAATTTTCCAATTCAGTTTTGAGGTTTTTAAGAGGTGCAGTCATGTATTGAGCACTAAGATTTTTCTGACAATTTACTTCAGATTTGTATGTTCTCTGCAGAACTCTGGATATCAACATATAGGGTAATCAATACATGCTTGGCTGTCACAATATGGTCACTGTTTACAAGCCTCACATCCTTTTGAAGTGTTGGCAACAATAACTCTAGTAAAACACAATAATGCATATGAATGGTAGAGAACTGGGTACATGGCATTTAAAGGATTCCTAAAGAGCCTTAATTTGGGGAAAAAAAGTCTCTCAACTGCACAAATATAGGTCAAGAGATCCTACAGAGGGGGTTCATTCATTGGTAAGACTCACGGTTGAAGCAGTAAAATGTTTTGTTCATCACACTCAGTGGCCTTTGTCCTTAGCTGACACCATGTTTACAGCGATAATCTGGGTTGTAGTTTGTCATAGCTAAAGTAAACGGAGCCATGTTTGTGTTTGGCTGCAGACAGAAAGTCTGTTTGCCAGATAGAAAAATCTTTAAGTTTTCTATCTGTGTGAATGGAGCCCTCCTTTATTACACAGTCAGATGACGTGAATAGATGTTATTTTTTAGCTTGTGTGTCAAATAAATGCAAGGCCAACAGACAGAGAGTTAATTTAGGAGATATTCACATAAATTTTGAATGTATCTTTTTTTTACTGTCTTTAAAATGTTAAAATTTGATTGAGTATACATTATATCACATTGCAAATACTGAAGTTCAAAATACATCATGCATTGGAAGGATAGGAAGAGAAATATTTAGTAGAAAACATTTTCATTAACTCATGAGAGAAATGGATGAAACAAACTTAAAAGTGAACAGAAATTAAGGCAAAAATTATGTAAAAATATGATAAAAGTAGTAAAGAAGGATTTCTTACAAAAAAGTCTTACAAAAGCAAATCTATTTTGTCTGATCTTGCATCAAAAACCAGATGAATACATACAGATCATCTAAATAAAATTGGTGGTCAGATCTGATGTGAGAAATCAAAATAACAACAAATTAACAATGTACAATATAATGTATAAGCTTATTCTAACTTATTCTTATTCTAACTGCAACTCACTGTCAGGTAAAGCTTCTGTTGACTATCAAAGACAGAATTAGGCAAAGGCAGTTTCACTAGGCAATTTGTCTTTAACATTTGGTCATAAGTCATAACTAAAAAATAGATCATGCAATTTTTTTGGATTTTTTTTTCAAAAACTCTTTTGATGTCACAGATCATTTAATAACACAGTTAAGAAGCAATTTGACTAAGCATATGAAAACATTTAAATGTGTGTAAGGCAAAGAGGTTTACAATCAGAATATCAGAGGTATAAATGAAGTCATTTCGTTGACAAGAAATTTCGTAGGCTATTGGTGACTAGCAGTGCAACGGAAAAGAAAAAGGATCTCAAACCAAAGTCTGCTATAAACACTCATGAATGCCATTAGAAAAGACAGGCTTGAATACTCGGCCACAGGTGTGATTTAGTCATAATAAAAATATATATTTAGAAGAAAAAAATGTAAACGCTATTAGTGTTTCTTACACCTTTGGTTTAAAAAAAAAAAGGCATTTCTGGTTTTGAGCAGCAAGCACTTCATTAAAGAGCAAAGCTCAGACAGCCGGATCTTTTTCTAGGACTTGTCTGATTATTTGTGGGTGTTTCAGTCACACTGCTCAAACAGAAACACTGCTCTGCTGGACTTCTACACTCCTACAACAGCTGAGGTAGACAGTGTCACAGGTCTGCAGAGGAAACATCACTGACCCACAGAAATTGAATGTTTTTACACTGTTTTCCAAAAGTATCCGAGCTTTCAGCAAAGCAAAGCACTGTCAACATTGATGGACTGATGGGTCACTTCCTAACATGTTCAGATGATTCACTGACACTACCAGGAGGTTTTAGTGAGATGTATGGCAGCAACGAAATAGGACAAATACACTTTTAGCCATTTTCATTTCAGTACATTTTGGTCTTCATTAAAGGAAATCAAGATTTTAGGGTTCTAAATGTCCATCAATTACAGTGTGGCATTCTCTACAAAAATAAAAAATAAATACAATATGAAAACAAACAAAGCTTTCTATGACAGGTTAATGAATGTGGTATAGAGTTAGTGATTCATTTAAATTTTTTCCACTTAAGGTCATGTAGTCAATAATTAGTAAAATTCCAGTCTTCAGTTTCCTTTCAAATAGTTTCTCAAAAAAAACTTCTGGCAAATGTGTATTAGAGTTTTTATTAAGGGGTTGGGAACTACATGTACACTAGTAACTTGTGGGACTTTTTCGGTCCTTTTAAGAGGTCATCCATTCAAGCAGGTGATCTGTAGTAACAAGATCACCATTGTTGTATGACCTGGTCTACATCAGTTACTGGGCAAACTCCAAATTCCTCTCTAAACTTGAGAGCTTAAGAGCTTCGCCCCCTTTAACCACAAATATGGCATTGTAAATTTATGTCACACAATAACAGCATATGTTGAAAAAATTGGACCAAATTCCAATGAAAAGAGAACAACTTTAAAAACAAGTCTCATTACTGGTTGTAATAAATGCAATACTGCTTTATGTTATAATACTAAGGGTGTTGCAATACACAGGTTTTAACCATAACTGTGATATTAAAAAATGAAATTCTGATATATTGATATTGTGCTTATACACATATAATTAGATGTATCTATGTACAAAACATATCACATATGTACGCAACACAACATCTATTAAATACTTTCTCTTTTTTTACTTTCTCACTTTGTTATAATAGGTGGTGTAAGTTTAGGATGAATTTGACTGATACCATTTTTTCTTCTTTTTTAAAGATATCGTAAATTAGTAAATATAGTAAATTCTTTAGGCCACTATAATCTTACAGTAAAAATCAGATATCATGACAGCCTTAGTCAGTTTTGTAATCGAAAAAGAGACATACATAAACACAATGTAAATATGTTGCTAATGAATTAATATTTTGGTTCATTACTGTAAGCAGGAGTAGTGGTGCTGGCGTTGTCATAGACTTGTCATAGTTAAAGGAACTTTGGAAAATATGCTTACCTTTTCTTTTTCACATTGTTTAGTATAGATTATAGAAATGAGACAAAAGTTAATTAGTGAACTTTACATATTTTGAGAGTCTTATTCATAACTTCTGACAGATTTAGCCAAGCACTTTTCCCTTTTTCCAGTCTTGGTGCTAAATAGGCTAAATGGACAAATATGAGAGCGGGAGCTTCTGTTTTCTCTAACTGTAGGCAAGAAAGGTAATAAGCATATTTCCTTCACTTTTCAGCTACTTCTTCAAATATATGACCGGAAAACCTGTCACACAAGCTCTGTGAAAGTTTCTCAGGGCCCAAAGAGTCTTATCCAAACTTGGGTGCAGTCTGTTGTATAAAAGATGAGAATTCCTATATCCCACCAGAGGGGACAGAGCTGCTTGTCGGAAATGTTAAATTGTTGTGCTTAAAGCTGCTTCTTTTGAAGTGTCTGGTCAACCATTATAGCTCAAAGAGTCCCAGAGCTTCATTGTTAACACTAAAATCCTCCCTCAGCCCCAAAACTTTGAGAGCACCTCCAGAAGAGATAGATACTGTCCCTTCAAAATAATATAAACAGATAATTCCCATTGTTTAGGATTTTGCCATGCTTCAAAACCGACTTAACAGAAAAATCCTTTCTGAAGGGAGAGTAGGGGAAATAAAGATGTCAGATACAAGCTGACAAAAAGAAGTTACTGATTGAGGCTAAATTGAGTTAAGTTTCCAAAAATGCTTGTTTTTCATTTTATGCTGGATTTCTACATCTAAAAACATACAGGTGTGTTGGAAACTGATCACAAAGAATGATGTTAATTCATTTTTCCCTTAAGAAGACACCTGAAAGTGTTGGAACTGGCCAAAGACTCAATCTAAAGCTCTCACGCTGCATTTATAGTAAGTACAGCATGCCTCTCCCCTTGTGACAACTATAAAATGTGCACTTTTCTTCATTTTACTTAAAGCTTCAAGTTAGTCTGCTGTAAGATTAGTTCAGTCTAATAGAAAAATCTGATGCATAGTTCTTCAGAATCACATTCACATGTTAAACTGTACTTCAGCCTTTGACTATATATGATATGTTTCATTGCTTTGGCATTTTCTGACATTCTCCCAAAGTGGGAAGTCATTTCTATTTTGGCTAAAAACACATATATGGTATCTCAGTTCTTAGCAGTCTCAGTCTGAGTCTGTTTGTTTCTCTTTCAGTCTGTTTAGTGGGACAGACTCTCCACTTTTGCACAGTGCGTCCCCCTGAGCCATCTCGTGATCTATCATCTTCTGGCTGACATCCTGGTCCTTGCTCAGCGTCTCCTTCTTCTCTCTCCTCTTGCGCCTGGCCTCCACCCAGGGTATCAGGCACAGCACAGCACCTCCAATGATTGGGGGGATGCCTGCCAGATAGAAGGCCACATCATAGCTACCCAGTCGGTCCCTCAGGAAACCTATAACCAGAAACAGGGAGAGAAAGAAGGACAGACTTAATCATGATTTCACTGGGCTCAGAAAAAAAAGACTGGTAAACATAAATCCTACTTTTAGTGCAAAATCTACATAGCAGAAGGAATTACTGCTGTATAACACACTGAGGACACGGGTCATCGGGTATAGTTTGGCCTGAGGTTTGACCCACACTCATAACACTGACCTAACCAGAGACTGTGGGGGTCATCAACAACCAGGATAATCTAAAAGGATATCTCTGTATCTATTTTTACTCTACTGGAATTTAATCATACTGATGCTGTCTGGAGCTCTGGAACCATGTATGCATCCTGCTGCTGACGGTGAACATGTGGGCTAAAGGTAAGCTGAAGGCACAGGGTCTTCACTCTCGTGTTCATCTCTATGTTAATGTTTTTACATACACTTATGTAACTTGCAGTAACTTCAGAGACTGAAAACAACCTACTCTCTTAAAATTCACATAAATTAAAAACCCAGTTTCCACAAATCAAAATGTCATTTTTGAGAAAACCAAGTCCCTCCTGCACTAGTTCAAGAACTGTCTTTTTACACATGCACATATGCATCACACAGACTTCAAGAGGGGAAATAATCCAGTGAAATCAGGATGACAGAGAAGATCAGCAGCTCTGTCTTCACAATTATAAATTTTCAAAATCTGATTTCAATTGAACATGAAGCCATGTAAATCCGAATAAGGTAGTCTCCACAGTGACCCACAGCACAGCTGATTATTGAACTGCTTCATTTCAATGTGGATCTTACAGTAAACAGGTTACTACAGTTCATGCACATGTCTCTTTCATTTCCTGCATAACTCAGTTTCTCCCACTAACAAGGTTTCTCTTGTGCATGTGAACATTTCTAGAGGGAGTCACTTGTTCAGCCAGAGGAAAGTTCGAACTCTGTGCCAGCAAGCATTCACTGAATCTATAGCTGACTCTGACCTCTGACCTCTGTTGTTGGGGAAAGTTTAATAAATGTCACACATACTGTGTCTCTTTCTTAGGAAAATAGCCCCCTTCTCTTTCAGATACTTCAAGCACTCTGCATATGATGCTCATGTGAGCTGATGTACGAGCAACCATGCACCTCTAGTCACTTACATTTCAGTGTTGAAGAGGTCATATATATCCCTTGAAATATGAACATAACTGCTTCTAATCTGCATCTTACACATTCAACAACCACAAGAAGGCATAAAACACTAGGTGGTGCAAAATAGCTATAAATGAGATGAGGACTTTTCTTCATTATCTTAGAATAGAGACTAAGAGCATTACTTGAGTGCTCTAGGAATTCTTTTTGTCTACCAGCAAGAGTTGATCTGTTAACAGGATCAGAGGGGAAATGAAGATGCTGGGCTCAAAACTGTGACCATTTTGGTTGCATATGCCACTTACAAAGATTATTTTCTGGCACACCATGAACATTGAAATTTGTCAAAAATAAAACCCTCTAAACTGAAATTCAAACACTTACCTTGATGGAAGAGCAAATCTGCCAATGGACTGAGGTAATTTTACTTTTTAATTTTGCAGTTTTCTTTGTTTTTTTCAAAATTCTTGAAATAAGGAACCATTTCCTCCGTTTCAATTTTAACTAATGGGAAAATGAACCAGTCTTCACTGAAATGCTATCTCAGGTGGGAAAATTTTATGACTGAAATGTGGTTAGGTATTCAAAGTCAAGTGATGTTGTTATTCATTTCTTCTCAAAGCAGCTGTTTGATTACCTTGCATAATCAAATACCTTGCATTTGGTTGCATATGCAACCAAAAATGTAAGCCGAAATATATTTGGTAGCAAGTAAAATATTGTTGTGGCCTTTCCTTCCATTTCTCTATAAACGTTACTATAATATAGTGACCAGTGGTTGAACAGTAATGTCTGCTAAGAGATGCAGTGTACAAATCAACCACTGTTCTTTTCAATCCAACGCTTAGATAACCAATCAAACATCATCTTAACATGCTTAATTTTCAATGCGGATTTTAGATTGGCTAATATTAGCCTTCAGTCACTATCTTTTACTGCGCTAACTAGCACGAATTTAGAGGAGCTGATTTTTTAACATGATGATCTGATGATAAATGAAGATATTATGGTAATGGCGCACCTGACAAAACATGCCAATTGGTGACTGATGGCTCATACGCACAGTGGGCGCCTGGGCCACAATGCAGCGCGCCTGTGCAGCTGAGCTGATGTGTCTCGCTTGAGTGTTCCTGTTCAAACAAAGCATCTCAGCTGCGTGCAAAATGTAGCTCAGTGCAATATGTGGTGGAATAGATGAATAAATCTGCATAAAATGAATAACTTAATTTTGTACTGTAGTACAGCATTGAATAAAAGTACTTACAGTCCACCACTTATAGTCAGTCAGATACAGATATAATAAAGTGCTCATAAAATAAAATTGTTTACAAAATACTGTAAATAATTGGCTGGTAAAATACTATTTTTATGCAAATATTCTGTTTCCTCACTTGGGAATAAAAATCCTGGGCACCAGCACTACACGAATATATATAAATGTAGTTGTGGTGTGCCTTAATTTTCTGTTGGTGCTCCTAAAGTTTTGCTGGTCCTCCTTACTTTTTGAAGTTGGGAGTACCGGCGCTACCAAGTATAAAGGTTAATTTGGAGTCCTGAGATGTGTCACGTTTCATTTTAACAATGCATCTTCGGTATAATCATTTTATTCACAAGACCCACCAACACAAATCACAGGGAATGACAGACATCTTCAATCAGCAAAAGATATTCCTATGTATAAAATTATTAGAATTTTTTCTGCCATGAAAAATGTAATTATTTGACAACAGTTCAAAATATTGATAAACTTAAGATATCTGATCTTACAATAAAATATGGAAGAGATTCACTATAATTATGAAAAGACAGACTTCACTGCATAATTTATTCATTAAAAGATTGAAAAAATGCATTATGTATCCACCTGAGTAAAAAGCATGACAGAGTCTCAACCTTTCCTTTTATATGATTTAGTATTCATAGGTACCATGATGACGAAGAGGTACTGCCACATTTTCTGGCAGTGCTTTCAGTGACTGTGAAGCTGATGTGATAGTGCCTGGGGTTGTTCTTTCTGCTGGTCTGCATTCTAAACAACTTCTACTCCTATATTACCTGCAATGGGTGGTCCAACAGTCATGGGTACAGACATGAGGCCCAGCAGGAAGCCGATGGCCTGAGACACGTCTTTGGCCCCCACCAGTTCGAAAGCAATAGGGGCCATGATACAGATGAAGCAGCCGTCAAACAGACCCATCAACAGGCACACAGCGATAAGCCCGCCGAAGATGCTGCACAGAGGGATCATCATGGACATGAGGCCAATAACTAAGAAGGAAGTCACCTAAAATGACAAGACAAAGGAGTGTATACACATGAAAACTTTCCTTCATATCTGTACTTGTTATTTGATTGTTTTATGATAATTATGACTGCAATTTTTCATTTTTGCAGTTATCTTTTCAGAGTCATTTTTCCTTTTGAAGTTTAAGTTTGTTTGAGGTTCACTGAAGAGTTTTAGTATCATATGACCATCACATGATCATCTAAGTGCTGTTTCAGAGAGTTTTCAGTGGTAAGAGCTTTCTTATGTAAACAGGGGAAGCAAAGTCCAAATTAAATCACATTTAGTCATCATCTTTTGTAGTGATATTTAATGACACTGTGTGTTTTCTAGTGTGTTGACTATACCTTTTAATCATAAAGGGGGAAAAAAACTGAATAAAAGATCTTTGGGGATATATCAGAAATGCTTCTTCTTGTCTCTGTCAACTGGGCAGATGTGTCCCTATACGTGTCAGCTTGACAGTAGCTGGCAGCCTGCCATAGTGCTGATGTATAGTGTAAAATAGTGTGCATGTCATTCGCAAATAGTGTACGAGGACAAAAACAGCTGATTAATGTGCTGATAAATGTGCTGCAAACGAGCAGTTAACTTAAACTAACATTAAGAGTGCACTTTTCCAGGTAAAAGTTTGTTTCGTCACTCTTCTAACAAGCTGAAGTGTAGGACAAGATGTGTGTTCATGTTTGTAGGTCAGATAAGAAGAAACTTTAGCCGGAAAGCATATGTGTGTTGTACGCAGGCTGCTGTCTGGCCCACCGTTTGCCTAGCTAGCCTATGACAGCACACTGATGTTATTGGTTAATACTTGATTTAATTATTGGTATCGAAATAAGGTCTCCATCTATATGGAGGTGCCATCATTGAAAAACAAATGAAAAATACAAATCTATCTTTAGTTTCAGATTTATACAAAAAAATCTTTTTTGTTGGACTTAAAATGTTTTGAATATTGGCATAAATTGGTAACCAAAACCATCTTATGCATACAAAAATGAGCCTTGTGTGAGTATGTTCATACTATACTGATGTAACCAGAATACACTGGAAAGTACAAAGATGAAAACCACATCACCTGGAAGTCCCTGAACTTTGAGACCAGATACTCACCTGCAGGTAGACTTTATTGACTCCATTGACATAGTCGGCCACTGTGCCGAAGATGAGTCGGCCCACTAATGACGTGATGCCAATACACATGAGCAGAACCTCTTTATTGGAGTCTTTTCCAAAACGCTCCTCCACGTGATTCATCTATGGACAATAAAGGAAACGAATGAACACATCTGTCTCAGGGTTCTAATCCAGTGTTAACACCTTGGAAAAAAAGTAAAAAATGCTGAGGACAGAACTACAAGTACAACTGCAGTGGGGATTAGGTCAGTTAAGCATCAGTGTGTTTTCATGATTAAAAGGGAGACCTGAAATCAAATTATGTATGCACATTATAAAAGACAAATAGCATGAAACACTAAAACACCTAGACAAAGCAAGAAGATTTGTGTTTTAGTTGTTAATATGGTTTAAATCACTAAAACAACCACAGACATCACAAAATGTAGACGGTTACCTAAATAATATTTGAGATAAAGCAAACAAGAAGGTGTTCAGCATAGCATTGATACAGCAAAGTTCAGCTGGAAGATGAATAGTGTATATTTGAATTAACAGCAGGAGATTTAATATTGATCCTTGTCAGACACCTTCAGCCATCAGCTAAGCTAGGCAATAGATTATAATTTGAATTACAATTTTAACTTTCAGCTATGACTATTAAAACAGGTTTTTAAGATAAGGTGGAGCAAAGTTGCACTTCTTTTGTACTGTTTCTAAATCCAGTGGGGCACTCTCATTCCACCTCTAAAGCACAAAATCAATTTAAGTCAAAGTGTAGCATGTTTAGATCAACTTAAGCTAAGATGACTTGAGCCTTTGGTCAACAAGAAAGATAAAAACAATTAAGCTGTTAGGAAGATATCTCATGACAAGTAGGGAAATGCACGCACAGCAAATGCATATCTCTCTCTCTCTCACACACACACACACACACACACACACACACACACACACGCACGCACACGCACACACACACAAAAACAACCACACGCACAGACAAAAACATGCACACGCACAAAAACATGCACATGCGCGCGCACACACACACACACACAGACACACACACACAGACACACACACACAGACACACAGGCACACAGGTCTTATATTGGAAGGGCAGACAGGGACTGATGTTACACACTTTGTTTGTGTGTATATGTGCGTGTGTGCACACATGAAAGTGTGTGTTTGTATGCTCCTCTGTCAGTGGGAGAGTATTGCTGATATTGTTTTTGTCTGCCACTTTCCCTCTGTCAGCTGTTTTTGTGTATTTCTGTCCTGTCCTTACTGAGTTTCTGTGACTATTTCGATTTTGCCATTTGCTGTCCTGTCTTTCCTCTGTGCACTTGACTCTTGCACCACTGCAACTGGTTAACTGTTTAATTGCTAACCAGCTCACACTAGCTCCTTCACTCACATGCCGAGCTGTGCTCCTTGTTCCCTGTCCCCTCAACCCTCTTCGGTACTCAACATATTGGAATTACAATCTTTCACTTAACTCCTGTAGTTATATGGACTATATCCTCACCTGGCTGTTCTCACCATTATCTAAACTCTACAGTACCATGTACCATGTACCAGTACCACCATAATCTTTACTACTCATGTCAAAGGCCATTTCATAGATCTTGTCTACTCTGTCAACAACCCAGTGTTCAATATCCACCTACCACACTTTCTCCAATCTGACCACAAAATCATTAATTTCACAATTTCATCCACAACATTTCTTTTATTACCCTCCAGACAAATAACTGTTTGTTGCACAAAGTGCACAGAACATCTTAAACTCCTTGACCTGCTTTCAAGCCCCCATGGAACTACCCCTCACTTCACCCTTCATCTTAACATTATGCTTTCTGCCTCCCTCAGCACTGTGACACGCCCCTCAAAAGAAAAATCGTCTCCTTCAACCCCACTTCACCATGGTTCACAACCGAGCTCTGTAAACCTAAACAGACTGGCTGCCAACTTGAACACCTCTAAAAAATCTACCTACTTTTCCACCATAATTAATAACCTTAGCTGCAACCCCAGAATCTTTGTCTCCACTGTTAACAATCTCCTCAATGTCTCCCTCCATACCGGATTTATCTAATTCTTTCCTTCATTTTTTTTGCAGAAAAAATCATCACCTTTAAAAACTCCCTGTCCCCTTTGTCTGATTCACCAGCACCTACTCCAGCCCCTTCTCTTCATTCTGTTTGCCCCAACCACCATCTCTAAACTAATCAGCTCATCTAAACCTTTTACTTGCTCCCTTGATCCCTTACCCACTTCTCTGCTGAAGTCCTGCCTCCCTGTCCTGTGCCCTTACCTCACCAACCTTTTCATCTCATAACTGTCAAAGGGAATTGTAGCCTCTGCCTTCAGTACTGCTGCTGTAATCCCTATCCTCAAAAAACCTGGTTTTGTTCCCTCCTGCCTTAACCACTTCCACCTAACATTGAATCTCCCATTCCTTTCAAAAACCCTAGCAAGCCCCATTGCCACCTAACTCTAATCCCACATTAACTCCAATACCCTATTTGGACCACCTTGGTCTGGTTTCCACCCACATCCCACCACAGCACAAAAACTGCACTCTTCAAAGTACTCAATGAAGAAAACACACTATATTTCCCCCAAAAAAACTCCTCTGCCACATCCACAGTATCACAAGAAGTTCCCCAAGGCTCTGTACTCAGTCCCTTCCTCTTTATTATCTATCTTCCTTTCTCTTGGACAGTGTCTCTGCTAGTTCAACCTGGACTTTCAATCCTATACTGATGAAACTTAGATATGTCTCGGCACCATATCCATCAACAATCCATGCCTATTTAATACTGAGCCCTGCCTTTATGTAATAAGAGCCTTTATTTAACAAAAATTTCTTAAACTTATCAGTGACAAAACTGAACTCTTTCTTAGGGGCTTCAATTTACTCTCAGCAAACTCAACAACACCACACTTAACCATCAATTTCACTGCTGTGTCCTCCTCCATCCTTCCTCTCCCTCGAACCTCATGTCTGTAATGTCATGAAAATCCTCCTTCTTCCATATCGTTACTATTGCAGAGATCAGAGCCTTTCTTGCCACTGCTGTAAGACGCCTTCTTGAATCAACTGTGGCAGCTTACCCCTCTACGGCATCAATACTAGCTCTATAAATAGAGTCTAACTGTAATAAGTAATAAGTAATCCCACGCCATAAACTCTTCATTGCGTCCTCTTTCAATCAGCTGCTTTATTTCTAACCCACATCAAATCCCGGCAATACATCACCCCAGTCCCTTAAAATCTCCACTGTTCCCCGCCAGATCATTGACAAAATCCTGATCTTTACAAACAAAACCCTCTATCAACTGACTCCCCTCTCTCTCACTGACTCATCTGCTTCCTTTACCAACCTTCATGATCCTTTCTATACAGTGCAGCTGCCCTCCTCATCACCTCTAAATCCAATCTCGCCAGTTTTGAGGACAGAGACTTTTTCAAGGCAGCTCCCAGGCTCTTAAATTCCCTCCCACAAGACATTGTGAGTGTCCCTCAAAGTCATTCAGTCCTGCATCAGAACCCATCACTTCTCATCTGCCTTTTCTCAGCCTCCCCCTTACCCATTTATTTGTATATTTGTGTGTGTGTTTAAATTTTTGTCTGTTATTAGTCCTACATGGCCGCCCTCTACTGTTAAGCAACTCTAAGTTCTAGAAAAGCGCTACATAAAAATAATAATTATATTATTATCATTATTATTATTATTATTATTATTATTATCATTATTATTACAATGGCACTTTCAAAACATTGTGCAAATAACTCAAAGGAGAACCTTTGCATTTGATAGTATCATGTGGTTAGAGTCTATAGAATAATTATATGTTAAGTGCCCAGAGCTGACAATGTGACCCTACGTTATGCACACTCAATAACTGAGTTAGATAAAATTCAGACAGATCACACTAACAGAACTGAAAGAAGGGACACAATAACATTTAATTATATTATATTATATCAATATATTAAGAAATTAAGAAAGAAAAACACATGCACAGACATTTTTATATATATATATTTATATATATGTTAAATTAAATTATTTTTGTACATTAAAGAATTCTCTGGTAATAAGAGATTCCATTTAATGATGTATTAATAATGTAAAAAGTTTTTTAAGCTATATAAAATATTTTTAAAAGTCAATAACTACCGTATTTTCCGCACTATAAGGCGCACCTAAAAGCCTTTAATTTCCTCAAAAACCGACAGTGCGCCTTATAATCC
>JAQMCX010000023.1:2582807-2602834 GCA_029814765.1 Acanthurus leucopareius
TGGAACTGAAGAAGCTTCTTGGATGAGAAGTGAAACGTCTTCCCAAAAATTTCAACAGAGTCCAGTTGCCTTGTCTTTATGACTCTTCAAGATAATCATGACCTGGATGAATGAGAATCTCCACAGACCTACATGACCTTATGCTCACTGAAAATGTATTTCTGTGTAAAAGTGCAACTTTCAAATGTGTCTCTTTGGCTTGAGTTTTTTAGTTGACACGCTTAAATAATAAACTGAGTCCACGATTCATCTTAGTTGTATTTATTGTCCACTTCTACGTCTTGATGAACAAAAGATGTCCTTACCGGTAGCAGGAGCAAAAGCGTCAAATTCAAAGGAACAAAAATGCAATAAATGAACTCAATGAAATAAACTCAGTTACTTAATTCAAGCGGTCAAAAAACTGTGTGTCTACTTAACCACCCGCCCGTCACATACCGCTCCTGACCTATATATACCAGCTGATAGACCTGACAGCAATCAGCTATATGATGATCAGCTGGCTGACATGACGCTGCCTCTGACAATCAGCCAATTGTCAAAGTGCCCACACGTCAGGACATAGCCTAATTAACAAAATACGACTGTGAATAAATTCAAAATAATAAAGTAATAATAATAATTTTAGCATAATTCTTCAAATTACCAAATTATAATTTTGGCTCCAACACTGTGTACTGTTCATATAGATTACATCCAATTTACAAGTAATTACAATTTTATACTGCCAGTTTAACTGCATCAAGTAATTTTACTTTCAGGCCCAAATAAATGTGTCCAAGATATACCATGATATTTCAAAAATGATTTGCATCTTTTCTGTTATATTGTGTAATACAATTAAACAATTAGGAAGTGATTGTATGCTGATGTTAGTTGTTGATTAAGGATAGCTGAAAGGTTATCAAATATGTTGTTTTTATTTTAAATATGGTACAATGTTCCTTTAGATTTTCACTTTCTATTGCCTCTTATATTTACTGACTAATTAGAAATAATGAAATAATAATAAAATAATAATAAATAAATTATTCAGATTCTTCAGATATAGATCCTTCAATACTTGCTGATAAATAGACTAATTTATACATGAAGTTTCTCTGTTTTCCTTATTATTCCATTATATCTTAACCAATGAATCTCACCATTAGGTAAATTAATGGCTATTCTGGATGGTTGAGCTGTATAACATGATATTCTTCTGCAAATGAAGTTTGCCCAGGTGTCATTGAATCGTAGGTGCTCACATTATTGTTCCACTGAGCACTTAAAAAACTTCTTGACCATGTTGGCATGACACTAACAGATGGGTATCTCCATCTGCTTAGAGGGATCAATTGATATGATCAAAAAACTTTTAAACAGCCAAGAGGCGTGAAATAAGAATAAGAAAATATAAAGCCATGGTTCATGAAAATTCTTCATTGTACCCGGCTCATTATTTTATGTTCCTCATGGAGCCATAACAGAATTATTTTTCCAGTCTACAGCTTTCCTCAGGTCTACAGAGCTATAGAGAGATTATCAGCTTGTTTAAATCTGTGACCTACAGCTTTGCTGTTTTGGGTTTCTTAGTATATGCAAACTATGAATCACAGAATCAATCTGTTGGTCAACTGATATCTTACCTGACTTCAATTACTCACTACCCAAATCAGCTTGTAGAAGTAGGTGTCATGTATACTGTATGCAGTTGTGACAAAATGTCATTTTGAATTGAGAAAATTTTCAAAAAAAAATTTCTTCCTTACGTGACAAAGGAGCTGGCTAGTAAGCCAACCAGGCCAACAGCAGCGCCGCCCACTGCAGTAATTCTACATCCGAGGATGTCAGTGAAGACGCTGACGATAGGAGAGCATAGGAAGATCATTCCCATGGAGAGGGAGCCCACCCATGCTGCAGGAGACACAGAGCAAAAAAGCAAGTCACTGAATGTATGAGAAAATCTCACAACAAGCTCTTAGCCAAAAAGATAATAATTTCACCCTCAAGACAAAAAGATGTTTAAGGCACCAAACAAGACTGTCTCCAGGAAGATGCTGACTACCAAACAAATCCTAGTGATGCATTAATAAAAGACGAATGTGTTTGTATTCAAGCACACATTAAATCATTGGCACAACTGTCTGCATACATGCGCACACACAGACAGACAGACAAACACGCACTAAGGAAATAACAATCGGTTTCCTTTTTAAGTTCTTGTTCATTAATCACAGTCTTCATTGTTTGCATTTGCATCCATTTGTTTATTTAATGCTGAAGGAAAAATGTTTGGTAAAAGCCACAGAGACACCACAGAGCTGCAGCAGCAAAAACACACATTACGAAGACAGGAAAGTATGATCATGAAAAAACTTAGGCATGATCTCAACACTAAGCACAAAGATAGCATCTATGCAAAGGTATCATCTACCTCCTGGGTAGAGCATAGTGAAACACCTCACTTAACTTCCTCCCCTGACTCTAACCCTATTGCAAAAAAATTTATCCAGGGAAAGAAAACATCTCATACTTATGCCAGTCAAATGAAAGTTCCACCAGTTGTATACATACTTGTCAATTAAGTAGTAAACAGGAGCACTCTACGGCCTGTGAAAACAATTGTATCATAACTCCTGTGGCTCTGGAGGTGCTTGGACAAAGTGAAAAAAATGACCCTAATAATGACATCTAGGTTATCTCAGCCTTTACCAAAAAGTTATACATTCAGATGTTTATGCTTATGCTGCTTCAATTAAAAACAATATTTCTTTTCTCTGTTTGTTGCAAATTCCCCTTTCTTTATGAATATGTTTATCCCTTTCATGCTGTCATTTTACCCAACCCCATTTATCAGGTTTTTACAAATCTCTTGTATACTGCTTTACCTGGGCTGACTTAGCAACCACATTAAAGATAGAATCTATCTTTTCTTATTTTCTGAATTTCCAAAGGGATTCATTTTTGATTGTGAGTCAGATCTTCCTCCTAAAAGTGTCAGTAGAGCTACAGCTGTGATAATCAGAGCAACCACACAAAACATCCGCAGTATTGCTTAATGCTTGGTCAGCAGTCTCCTTTAAGTCTGAGGTTAAATGCCATTGTCACATGCTGCCGCAGACCTCGATGTTAAGTGGCATATGACACTATTATGGTAACGTGGTTAGGCAATTCTGGGATAGTAGCAAGAGGACTTGATCATTGTGGGATTTATCAACGAAAAAAAGCAACAACAAAGAATATTTTTTTTTGTAGATTACTGTAGGCAGACTCAGAAAACGGAAACCTCTAAAATTTTGATTTATTTTAAGAAAAACAGGAGAGCAGGTATGAATCGACATATGCTGGGAGCAACAGAGGTGAGTCTTGAAATGTGTCAGAAACAGAAACAGTGTAGAAGCTTTACATTTTCTGGTTTTTACTCTTATTAAGGAGAAGAAGCAAAGATGAAGATGTGGAATGGAATGGAAAAACAAAGTTAAAATGCTGACAAAACACAGAAGTACACAAATTGTGCAATCCCCAGTGAATCGCCCTTTGACCATAAAGAGGATGAGGAAGCCAGGAGTGAGTGGCATGTTTGGGTAGCAGCGAGTGCTCGTGTCAGTTTAGGTCTCTATTGGAATCACATAACCTACACAAGATAGTATGACAGCATTTAAGTTAGAGGGTAAATGACAAGCCTGCATATATGAAACAGCACATACAGACAAAGCTGTTTTTTCAATTCTGAGGTACAGTCAGAGGACACTTGTGGGAGAATGTAAGACAGCTGGAGTTTGAGTGGTTTTATTGTTAGTTTTTTATGAGTTACTGACGATCACTGTGTCAGGTTTCAGGGTTAAACTGGTGTCACTGCTGTGTACATGTTCTCTCTGAATCCTCATCTCTCCACATGCTCTTGGAGAATTATGCACTCTCAGGTTTCTCCATAAGATAAAGGTTATGGAGCAGTACAGAAGCTCAGAACAAAAACACTGTGCTAACATAGCAAGATTAATCATAACTGCACAGTGAGAGGCTTCTCACTCAGTCAAGGGGCTGGATTAGAAGATCGGCTGTGAGGTCATGATGGAGAACCCAGATGCCATTGTGCCACAGTTTAGGTTATTTGCCCCATATGTTCACCTTCAAATACCTCAGCATGTTACAGGAATACTTAGCATTAACAGTTTGACCCTGGGGATGAATTTATGGTACATTACCCCACAATAATCAAAGAAAACCACATGCTACATGCACATTACTGTGCAGTGTTCTGCTTTTGTGCAACAGGAACAGTCTAGGAAATTTTTCATTGTTGATTGTAGTTACACTGCTCATGCTCAGTGCCTTGCTCTAGTTTTTATCTGTGTGAGCCAACATTCTGTCATAGCTTCTTAGGATCTATTCCAGACACTGCAGTCAGAAAATACACCAAATTCAACGGGGTCCACTCAGCCTGGTCTCATATTTTTGGGGATATCAGCCCGCTTTAAGCTACATAATGTAATAAATGGCAGTGAACAGGGCAAAAAGATCCCTCAAGGACAACAGGAAATTGCTCCTGTGGTTTCATCGGCTGGCTTTCTCGATTTAAAAGCATTTACGCTTCAGACAAAGAGGAATTCCAGATTTGAAAAAATGTAATATCAGGATTCTCTGTGTTCCAGTGACATCCAACGTTAGCCATGGGCCCCACTTGAAGTCTGACAGATGAAGATGAAGCAGAGTTGCCCTAAGTCGTCTGTCTTGGTTTTTTGCTTTGTTAAAGACTTTTTTCTGGAAACCCCTCTGCTGTGAACCTGTTCACCCCACATCGACTGAACCTACAAAAACTACATCTGCCTCTTGTGAGCCAGACAAAAGAGATTCAAAGCCACTGAGAGTTCAAGCACAGATTTTGAACTCAAATCTTTTGTGTTCAACATGTTTTATAGGTGTCCAGTCTTCTGCTAATTAGCACTACTGCTAAGTCTAATCAGCAGTAATCATGTTGTTTGACATGTTGCCAAGAATAGTGGTTCCACACCCTTTTCATCTGATGTACCCTGACAGCTGTATAGACTGCCTACTAATAAGTATTAGCTAATTATTTACTGTTTATTCATTACATTTAAATATTTCAACAGTATATTTGTTATTTTTAGCCAGAATGACAACCCTAAAACACGCACAACAACACAATACACAATACTGTGCTGTCCTGACTTGTAGCTTACTGTAAACAATGAAAATCACCAACACCTATAATACCTTTAACTATAAACACTACATGTAGATTTTATTTTATCAAATCAAAATTCCCTACATCTGCCACATTAGTTACTGACATATGCATGTAGAAGTACCTCTAGAGATGACAGCAGCCCTGTTTGGAAATCACTGCCCAAAGACCAAGTGTATAAAACACAGAATGGCCAATAGGATCCCTGATGACTTCAGTTCATGAATAAATTTTGAAAGCTTTCATTAAAGTAGCTGGTTGAAGAGTTATCTATTAACCAAAGTTAATGGAACCTACTAATGGACAGGCATACTTGGCTGATATTGCAGTGCAATGTGAGAGGCCATATTCTCAGTTTGATCAAATAAACAGCGTGTCTCTGTAGCAAGAATCTGTTGACTAAAGATGCTAAGGCTGAAATCTACTTCCAATATTGAGACTAAAGACAGGCTTCGTTTAACACCAGAGACCACTCACAGTCTGCCCCTTGTCTAAGGTCATTGCACTGGAATAAAAAACTGGGGAGTAATAGGTGTTAATAAATCAACTGCTCTAACTGTCAACAAACCAGAAACAGGACCAGATGTTCCCCTGTATCGCCATGTAAACATTTAACCTTGCAGTAGGGCTTATCGCTTCCCTCAATGTGTTTAGCCAGGATGAAGCAGTAATGTTAATGGAAAAGTCTTTGCTAAGCAAATACTGGTAGAAGTAGTTTTTCCTTTTCACAGTGCACGTCAGTGTTTTTCCCTCCACTGTATATTTATAAATTTCACAGAGGGAAGTTGGCTAAAGAGCTTTCTAAGCTCACAAGGGTTGATGTATTATTGTTTTACCAGACAAAGAACTATTAATAATGTTATTTTATTTAATTTAAAATATAGCATATGAACTGAATTTCAGGAACATGAAGTTCAACAGATTTTAAAAAATACGTTTTGGCTTGGCTGAACGTGACTAAACCTTTACTAAGATGCTGTAATAATGCTGAATGTTGAGGAATATGGAGGTATAAGAATGAATGGCGGTGTAATGAATGTTGACCAGAGGACACTAAACTGTTCCCATGCCAAGAGATAAACTCTGGTCAAAAATCATGAATTTTACCTGCTAGATCATATTGAACCTAAACACAAGAAACACTGCACTTTATATTGTAATCTATCATGAGATTGGGTCATATGATTAGAACAGAATTTACCAAATTTTTTAGCCCTACTAGAAAAAAAGTCATTTACTGTAATTGGTTCTATAATATATAGCAGCTTTAACCAAACCATTGCATGTATTCAGCATGTATTATGTTATTTTAGGAATACTGCGTGAGCATCATTAATGCTTAGGTTAAGCCTTTAGCCACTTTTGTTTATATTATCTATTTGTGATCTTAATTAGACATTCTAAAAGTTGACAATCAACAAAGCATTATGCAGAACACATATGACATCCTAAACATATCATCATGTAACTTTTTTACCTTAAATATACATCCTAAAAAACCAATTTGACTGTTGACAGGTGTTTTATAATGGACAAAAACACTAGCTGTCTTAGTCAATTTGCCACCAGGTTGCTAGTGACTGCCTTGAAGTTAGGAAAGTTAAGAAACCCAGTGTAACTCTATATGGCCCTCTGTCTCTCGCGCCAGTGATCATCATTGATTTTGGTGTTAACATTGCAACTGAACCAAAAAACTCAGCAGCCTCTATGGACATTACGATGAAGCGCAGAGATAGAGGAGAGAAGAGGGATTAGAAAAAGACGAGTGACCAGAGTGGTTTGTATGCGTAAACCTAACCAAACTGCTTGCATTTTGGCAGTAAGGCCTTGCATATGGCACACAAATGTTAAAAGGGTACTTTGTGCATCTGTATGAGACACTGAGAATTACTGGACTGAACCAGCCAGTTCACATTACAGTCAGAGCTTTAATCTTACTGTCCTGGGGTCAGGAGAGGACTGTAACGTATTGCGCTTAGGAAGTTCAGAAAAACTAATTGAGTGTACAGAACCCTATGATTTGGGTCAGTTGGTCTGGCCTTAGATTACATCCCGATCAAGCTTTGATTCCTACTGCTAATTTCAAAAGAAAAAAATGAAAGTCTGTTCTAAAATAAAAAAGGCAGAGCAAGCAGCAGGGGTAATGGGTTTACAAGCTGTGGCCTATGTAAAGCTAAACATGCTTGGCACATAGCTGAGACTCATTACTCATGTCCCTCCTGAGGGGAACTGCAGTAACACAAGGGCAGTCACAAGTGCTGGAATGTCTTCTCAACTGAATTTCCTCTGCTCTAAGTATTTGCATCATTTGCTAACACAAATGATTGACATGCTCTTTGAAAAAAACACACTGAAATTGATGGTGAGATAAATTTCAAGTCACTGCATGTGTTGCCAGGGCAGCAACTTTCTTTTCACTAGTGACATGGATGTACACAAGTTAGTGGAAGGAAGAATGCAGTGAACATTGTATAATTTCGCAACATTCTGAATTAAGCCTGACTGTGTTACAGACCTCAGTGACACACGGCCCTAATCAAGCCCTAATAATTTTTTCCTTACAGATCCTGATCGATTACGAGTCATTCTAAATCCAAGGATTAGGTTAACAGGGGAAGGTGCACTGCGGTTAATATTCACCTTAGCTCAGCTAATCTCAATTCAATAAGCTTATTCTGAGATTTGTCTTTAACTACGTGTTCTTTTGTTGATATTGGCAGTGCGATCTACCTAGTTTGATGAAACTGAAAGTTAAATGGATTTTTCCCAATGCACAAGCAGTGAAATGCAGTACAACTCTAGCAGAATTTTTATCCGTTTAAAGAAATTAACTTAATTAAACAAAAACATGTACCAGGGGCTCCCAGAATCCACAAGCTGAGCAGTGCTTCTCTGGAAAATTAAACTCACATTAAGGTTAAAAAATTGGTCTTTAAAACTGATTATGAGACATGATTACTAGTTCAAACTGGCACCGTCTGAGCCTAAACCATATCTGTCAAGTCTGATAAGGTTTAGGCATATTTGGCTTTACTAATTTCCCCTGAAATAAGTAGATGAAGAAAAAACTGTTGCAGCATGAATGAATGTTATAAAACAGGGATTCCTGCAGGTGAAGCCTGACTTTTTCTCAGCATGAAAGCACCTGAGGAAATTCTTGCTACTCTTCTCAGCTAAAATTTCAGCCAGTTAAAAAACTCTAGACTTGCTGCAATCTTAATGTTAAAAAAAAGAGAAAGTATGACAGTACAGCTGTTGCTGTTGAATTACAAAGACTCCAGTCATAACCCTAATCTGGGCCTCACAGAGCTACAGATACACAACTGGGCCTGAGTGGACCATACATTCTCGCCACCATTACTCCAGCTCCTGCTTGGAGCAGCTGGAAGCCATTTATAATGGGCTGCTCCATTAGAGGTTTTGGAGGGGGAGAAGCAGTGAGAAACATCAATTTTGTATGCTTGCATCCCGAGTTCTAACTCTTGTTGTTCATGTGTTTCTGGTCTCACACCACAGTTAGAGAAACTTACTGCCTGATGACACACCAAAAAAGTTGGGGAACAGCCACATAGCAGTTTGTGTGTCTGCATATAGTAGAGTAAACACATTACATACATCTTTGGAATCACTCCTTTGTAGAGTGGATACAAGAGTTCCATATGAAAAGTGTTAAATGGGGGTTGTGTTCCATGTCACAGGAAAGGAAAGGGGGTGGTGTGTCAGGGCTGCTTGGTGATTGGGGGAGTTAGATGTCCACCCCCTTCTAGGTGCACAGTATAGAGATGGCTCCAGTTAAAATATACTTTTCAGTTAGTCTTTACTCAACATCTCCAGAATTGGTTTCCAGGCTGGTATCTGATTTTTTTTTTGTTGTTGTTGTTGTTTGTTTTTTTAATCAGAGAGCAGCATCAAAGCTTTTCACCAATTTCTTTATCTAGGTTAACAAATTTCAGACAAAATTTGACCGTACATGTTAACTATTTTTTTATTTTACATGGCATGACAAGCCCACATAGACAGTAGTGCAATCATAAACTTATGAGACTGTTCTTCTTGTGAATGAACAGAGTGCTGCACAGTAATGTACAGTATATACAACAGGTGCAAGCTATAACTTTCAGGGGGCAAGTATTTCAAGTTAAATCATTTGTCTATCAACAGCATGTGAATTAAATGTGTTTACGACAACTGGTATGCATTTGTGATTTCCTAAATCCAAAGCAGGCAAACCCATGTCAGAGTCTGTCAGGATCTCTGTCAAAAGACCTGGGATGACCCAGTCTTCTTTCTGAGGATCATAACTGTTAACACTCCAGTTGTGTCTATGACTACAACCCGGAGATCAAACAGCAGTCTCTGCAGAGAGAGAGCCTGCAGTCTCCCAAGACGGAAGAAGACGTTTCAGGTCAGAGCACAACCAAGAGCAAGCTGGTGGTTTTCTTTGACATTTGCTTGGTTGTGTACCATTAATTTGATCACTGCAGATTTTCTGTTCCCCAAAATTAAGTCTCTATTTAGTAGCTGTAGTGCCACATTTTGAGATCTATACTGCAAATGACAGTGTGCTTGTTCCAGAGGCCACAGAACAACATAACATTTGAACACACCTTTCATATGTGTAGTTAACTTACGTGTTTTAAACTTGGCGTAAATCTACCTTGGAGACTTAAAAAAAATACTTAATACAAACTGTTTGTTTTTTTGTTAAAGTAAAAAGTAACAACTGAGCAAAGAACTTCTGGCCATTTCAAATGGTATAAAAATTATCAAAATAAAAGTAACCTTGAAATAAATAAATTCTTTTGCCACTTATCTACTGAAAAGGTTTATGTGTTTAGACAAAAGTGACTTACCTTTAATTCTAACAAATGCGGGGCAAAACCAACATTCATTTTGTAGCATGTTTGTGTCAAATTACTTCATTTAAGTCCAATATTTACTTATTCTTAGCCCAATTTTGCACCGCCATTTTCACTGCCTTAAAGTAAAGCTGTGTGCTGTGAAACCAAAACAATGACCTAACACTACAAACACATTCTATAACTTAGTGGAACATCAAAGTTTAGCGATAATTTATTTGATCTATTTTAAGAAATAAAATATTTTTTGGAACAGCTTTTAAAACTGTGTACATGCACTCAGCTCCTATTTTCACTGTTTATTATGCTGTCCTAATGAATAGTGAAAATAATAGGAGTGATGTTTTTTATAGCTCGTGATGTTTTTTCAGATGATGTCCACTGTACTTGCAGGGGCTTTTTCATGCACATTAACAGACCAGAGTGATCATGTCCCTCAGAATCTTGTTATCTTGTTGTTTTCCTATGGGATTGTCTGTGACGTATGATGTTCGTGATAAGCCCTGAGTTGCTCTTTTCTTCTTTTCTTCTCTCTTTTCAAACGTGATTACCTCACCTGACAATAGTATCATAAAGTGTACACTCAGGGGTGCACAAGAGAGTAACCCAATCCAAATTTTATTCCTCCCTTGTTAAGGTTTGAGAGAAAATGCATAAATTAATAGTTAAACTTTGATTATGAAGTGCTAAAACAAAATTTAGCGTTTCTCTGAAGGCTGCCTTTCTCTCCTACACATGCCTTATTTCAAAAATGTCAGAACTGCAATAGAAGCATTATCAAATCCATCAAATTGCATTTTAACACCTTCACTGTGCTGCTTTCAGAGGGGACTGAATCATATTTTATTGACTATACGGACAATTTAAGATCTAATACACTGGTGCACTGACTGCATTATTCTATGTGGAAAGAATACTTAAACAGTTTCAGATAAGCACCTTTAATTTCTAGCCGTCAATCAACCTGGTTTTCATACTGACTACAGGATGCCTGAGACCTTCATAGGCATTTCCTCATGTGATCTCCAGCCCTATCAGACCTCGACCTGTGTGGCCTGATGATAAGTGTCATGTGCAGGAGGCCAAACAATTGGTCCGTGTCCTGCCACTGAAGTGCTGCTCTGCTTCAAACATGTTTACCTGCTCTTGGCTTTATCTCTTGACAACCTTCACCTAAACCCAGGCTCAGGCTTACACACCCCTGAGCTCAAATGGCCTAGTCAAATATTAACCTTTGTGTATTTAAAACTTTCCCATGTTTTTTTGGAGGGATTTGATCCATGTGGTGGGTTTTTTTTTTGTTGTTGTTGTTTTAGTTTTTTTAAATGAGACTGCCTATGCGGGTTAGCTGGGAGAGCCTCTGACTCCAGGCTTTTAATGTCTGTAGGATATACAAAAACAGGCATGTTACATTTAACCCAAATGAGGCACAAGAGCAGTGCAATGTTGAAAATCTGCTCATTTCGCTCTTTGCTTTATCTTCGACTGTAGCTCGTAGCTTCCATTAGGTCAGGGGTTAGCGACCATGGCTCATGGCAACAACCCATGGCTCGCGAGCCAGATGTGGCTCTTTTGATGACTGCATCTGGCTCGCAGATAAATCTTAGCTGACATTTCAAAAAAAGATAAATAATGAATAATTCTGCTGACATTTTAAAGTAAAACATTGCAGAAATCACAATGTTAAAAATAATGTTTAAAATATAAAACATTCTCATGCATTTTAATCCATCCATCCATTTTCTACCGCTCCTGTTCAGGGTTGCAGGTGGCTGGAGCCAATCCCAGCTGTCCTTCGGGGTACAGGAGGGTCCGACACCAAAACTCTATTTTTATTGGATAATGCGGTAGCCTACATGGGTCATTGTGAGGTCAAGAAGTAAACTTCCCTCCTTTTAATCAAATAGTCAGCTACCTAATTTATGCAGAGCAAACCCATTTGAGGAAGAAGATGGCAAAAAGAAAACAAGATGAAGAGTACTGTACATTTCAGCACGAATGGACAGAAGAATTTGCCTTTGTGGAGAGAGCAGGTTCTGCGGTGTGTCTAATATGCAATAATAAAATTTCATCGATGAAACGGTCAAATATAAAGTGGCACTTCGACACACGCCATGCTACATTTGCATCAAAATATCCAGCGGGGGACAGCAGGAAGAAGGCATGCCAAGAACTACTGTGCAGAGTGCAAGCTAGTCAGCAGCAACTCTGTGTATGGACCAGACAAGGTGACTGGAATTTGGCTAGCTTTGCTGGTTCTTTAGCAATAGTGAGGAACGGAAAGCCATTCACAGATGGCGAGTATGCCAAAACATTCATGCTTGATGTGGCCAATGAATTTTTTGACGACTTTTCGGATAAAGACAAGATAATCAAATGAATAAAAGACATGCATCTGTCAGCAAAAACTGTTCACGATTGCACCATAATGATGGCAAATCAAGTGAAGGAAACACAAGTGAAGGGCATAAATGCAGCGCCATGCTTTTCCCTTGCTTTGGATGAGTCGATAGACATAAGCCATTTTTCCCAGTTCAGTATGATTGCAAGGTATGCTGCCAGTGGCACACTGCGTGAGGAAAGTCTTGCTGTTTTGCCAATGAGAGGGTCAACAAAGGGGAGGATTTATTCGAGTCTTTCATTGAGTTCGCTAAAGAAAAAAATCTACCGATGAATAAACTTATTTCGGTGTGTACTGATGGTGCCCCGTGTATGGTGGGGAAAAACAGAGGATTTGTAGCGCTTCTTCGTCAACATGAAAATAGACCCATCCTTAGTCTTCATTGCATTCTACGTCAGGAGGCGCTTTGTGCTCAAATGTGTGGTGAGCAGCTTGGTGAGGTGATGTCACTGGTCATTCGGGTGGTCAACTTTATTGTTGCCCGAGCTTTAAATGATCGTAAGTTCAAAACACTGCTGGATGAAGTTAGGAATAATTATCCCGGTCTGCTTTTGCACAGCAATGTGCGTTGGTTGTCAAGAGGGAAGGTGTTCAGCCGTTTTGCAGCTTGCCTGAGCGAAATCGGACTTTTCTTGGAATGAAAGATGTCGAGCATCCTGAGCTAGCTAACACTGAATGGCTCCTGAAGTTTTACTATCTTGTGGACATGACTGAACATCTGAACCAGCTCAATGTGAAAATGCAAGGCATTAAAAATACAGTCTTATCCCTTCAACAAGCAGTGTTTGCATTTGAAAACAAGCTGGAACTCTTCATCGTGGATATTGAAACAGGTCATTTACTACACTTTGAAAAACTGAGAGAATTCAAAGATGCGTACATAGCAAGTGAGCTCATTCAACATTTTGATCTCCAGCAGCTAGATGGCTTCATATCCAATCTCCTGTAGTCATTCAAAGCACGCTTTGGAGAATTTCGTGAGCACACTCGTCTTTTTAAATTAATCACTCATTCACACGAGTGTGCAGTCGACAAAGCCGACCTGAGTTACATCCCTGGTGTCTCCATCAGAGATTTTGAGCTAGAAGTTGCTGACCTGAAGGCCTCAGACATGTGAGTCAATAAGTTCAAGTCACTGAATGAAGATTTGTAAAGACTTGCACGACAGCAAGCAGAGCTGGCTAGCAAACACAAGAGGACAGAAATGAAAAAACTTAAACCCGCAGACCAGCTGGTTGTCAAAACTTGGAAAGAGCTTCCTGTCACATACCACACACTGCAGCGTGAGTATTGCTGTATTGACCATGTTTGGCTCTACGTATACATGTGAGCAGTCCTTCTCACATCTAAAAAACATCAAGACCAACCACCAATCACATTTAACGGATGGAAGCTTCAACGCTTGCATGAAGCTTAACCTCACCACGTATCAACCAGACTACAAAGCCATCAGCAAAACCATGCAGCACCAGAAGTCGCATTAATGGTAAGAAGTATTTTATTTATTATTGGTTAGCTTCCGTATAACAACGTTATTAAAAAGAATAAATTCAGAGACTTATGATACTCTAAAATTGTTGATCTTACTTAAAAATAACACTTGCGACGGCTCAATCGGTAGGGTGGGCGTACCAGTTGCTGAGGCTCATTCCTCCATGAAGCGGTCGCGAGTTCGACTCCAGCTCCATCCATTTGTTGTTTCTAATCTCTCAGCTGTCCAGTCAAATAAAGGCAAAAATCCCAAAAAATTATTTAAAAAAAAAATACAAGCATTTACTTGTATTCAGTGTTAAAAAATATTATATGGCTCTCAAGGAAATTTATTCTAAAATATGCGGCTTTCATGGCTTTCTCAGCCAAAAAGGTTCCCGACCCCTGCATTAGGTTGTTAAATTATTTTACTGTGCAACAAGTGGCTTTATTGTCCAATTGGCCTGCCTTGTCCGGAAGCAGTAGTTGAATGTTGCCGTTTCAACGGTAAGTGAACCATGTACAGTAACCTTCCAGTGTCTCAGACCATCTAAGACCAGTCTGACATCAAGGATTACAATGCTGAAGTGATTTGCAGAGGTGCAAACCAGGACCCTGACTCTGGAAGACTCTGCAACGAGTGATTAAAACTGCCCAAAACATCATTGGTACCCATCTACCAAGCATCAGTGATATCGGGGAGGTGAGGTGCCTGCGCAGAGCCAAAAGGATACTAAAAGAAAACACTCACCCCAGCCACAGCCTGTTTACCCTGCTGCCGTCAGGCAGAAGAAACAGAACTATTCACTGCCATACCACCAGACAACAGAGCAGCTTCTTCCCTCAGGCTGTGAGACTACTTAATGCACCATCTGCACTCCTCCATGTTTAATCATTTTATATTTGTTTATACAATCAATTAATCAATCAAGAGGGAACCACATTTTAATTTCACTATACAACTTGTTGTATAATGGCAAATAAACTTCCTTATATCCTTGTAATCTGAAGTGTCGTTTTTGTGCTGTTTAATGCATAACCTGGTAAACATGAAACACTCTGGTCAGTTGGCTCCGGCGTCTCGTGCACAGCACACTATAAAAGGAGCAGCACGTTCATTTAGGCTAATGCTCGCTCGACAGCTAGCTTACAGAGTACCTCAAACTCCTCAAAAACATGTTTAAACGAGTAATATGAAATACGTTTTACACACTCTACATCCCTGTTGTTCATACTTCACATATATTCGTAAAATAAAAAGTCTCTGTGCTAAAGAGGAAATAAACTTCTCTACACAAGGGCTCTCCATTGTCGTGTTTTGAATGGAGTGTGAGATTAAGTACCTTATCTAGTACAAAAGTAACGTAGCTATCTTTGGTGTTGCGTTGGCACACACCTTGTAGTGTAACTTGGGTAGTACACTCACCTAGCTAAACAATGCAGTGGCCTACACTATGGTGAGTAGCTTCCTGTGGAGGAGGGGCAGCTATTGGACCTTCAAGGGCTCTGATGGGCATTGCGTCAAAAGCAATCACAGATTTACAAAGAAAGTCTGCTAACCCAACATTTAGAAATACACTAACTGAAATGCACGGCAGTAACAGTTAGAGAAAAGTTGCTTGAAGTTAACTCAGGCTGGAACACGTGACAGTAACAGCAAGGTACAACTCTGTACTTCACAGGGCAAGCTGTGTCGTGATAAACAAGTTACAAGGAAGTACTTATGAAACAACCAGTTCTGCCAGTTTGCATTGAATGTGATGTTCAAATGTAAAACCAAACCTCTTACAATCTCTAAAGAGAAAGATTCACTGGAACAACAAGCAGCAACAACAAACTGCAGATGACACTTAAAGGCACAAATGAGAGTTACTGATAAAGTTCCTCACATTGGTTTAATTAATCAGATTTCACCACAATGCACTTGGTTGTAAGTGCAGCTGCATGTCTGCTCTTGGGGAAGACCAGTGGCGTTTTACGCACGACTTTTGGCTAAGAAAAGGTTAAGAGTCAACTTGTCTTGGTATATGTTAAAATTTGCTTAGTTTAATACTGCACAATTATGAATTATTGCCAACAGTACACTGCCTCACACGGGGCTCCAAATATGTTGGGCTTAATAATTTGGGATTGGCTATTTTAAATAAATAATATAGGATTTAATTTACATTAAATCCACCTCGAGGCACCACCCTTAGAAAGGGAAATGATAGCCAATCATTTAATCAGTCTCATAAAATTGCTAACTATCAATTTGGAACTATGATAATTAAGATGACGATTACAATCAAGGTCCTAATCAACTGACAGTAAAAGTTTGGAGGATTTGGAGTTGTGCAGCACAGAGGTTGGCAACGTTCACTTTTGTACAGATTAAACAGACAAACAACTGACTTGTGTTCAAAAGCATTTATTTAACAAAAACCAAACAAAACACATGATATCTAAACTACAAGCATATGCACTATTTACACGCACGTGTGTGTGTGTGTGTGTGTGTGTCTGTGACCTGTGATAACTGAGAGCCAATAATCAATATTCGATATTACCACAGGTGTATAATGTCAATATTTATGTTTTTTTAAATAATTGTTATCACGGGCTGCTGTTTAACTCAGTCAGGAGCACAGGCGGCCCATGTACGGAGCGCTCGGTCCTCCATGAAGTGGTCGTGAGTTTGACTCCGACTCCAACCATTTGCTGCAGGTCACTCCCCCCTCTCTCTCGCTGTTTCCTGTCACTTCTCCAGCTTTCCCTATCATTGAAGGCAAAATGCCCCAAAAAATATATTTGAAAAAAATAAATAAATAATTGGTATCATCAGTGTTACTCTGCTGTTTGCAGACACATGGCAGCTGTGTGGAGCCCCCTTGTGGCTCATTTGTAACTGTACATGAACATCTGGGCCAATATAATCATTTTTACTTTTTCTTGCAGGCGTCCAGCTGAAAACACACGAGTGACCCAACAAAGTCTTGTGACTTCCTCGCTCACTTCTTCCTCTAAAGTTTTTAAAGTCCCTGGTTGTTGTGTTGCAGGTTGATGGGAAAACTCAACGTCATAACGACCACACCTGAACAAATTGCTTTTGTCTGACTGTAAAAAATAAGGCACAAATGGTGCAGAAGGAGAAACGAAAGCAAAGGATGCAAAGTGGGTTATGGAATTTCCTCCTGAAGGTCCGTATAAAAGCAAAGTGAGCGGACATGTTCGCCACAGGAGGAACGAAGCGAGAGAGAAGAGGTACGTAAACACACAATTTGTTTTTTGTCCCAATGTTTGCAGCTTTACAGTAACTTTTATCATCTGTGTGTGTGTGTGAGGAGATGCTGTCAGTTATTGATGGTGATGGAAATGTGCTCTTATATGTTCTGTAAGAGCTTCCTGACTGATAAAGTTCAACTTTAATTAATCACCTTCAAACTTAATCACAGAATTTTTTTTAATTTTATCTAAACTCAAGCTATTAATTATTAATTAGAAGTAGTAATTTAATAAGTTAAGGTCAAGACTGGAGGGAAGAACTGTAAAAAGAGTCTGTAAATACATCAGAGTGAGAAACAATATTCTCACTTGGATTAATATTCTTGTTAAAAAACTGTTTGATTTAATACAAGAATAGAGACTTGCAGTTAGAGATGACCTATAAAAAGCGTTCTGGAGCTTTTTCACCAGCTGCTGAAGTAACACAGGAAGTCTTTGCCCGATGCAGCAGGTTGTTGAGTCTCAACACAAAGAGCGACGTGTGGTTTCTGCTCTGAAGTGACACAAGTGATTTGCACCTGACCAACACGCCTCTGAAGTTCTTAGAAAACATCAGACCAGCCGTTGTGGCTTTGCAAGTTCTTAGAAGTCTTTTTGTGTTTTTCCTGTACAATTTGAATTGTGTTCAAATGGAAAATCAAATGTGTGTGTGGAGATCTGGGCTTTGGAAGCTGCTCCTCAGCCAGCTGACTGAGCCTCCTTCCTGTCAGAAGGGGTTTTGAAGTGCTTCCTCTCCTGAATCTCCACACACACATTTTACACCTAAAAACCGGTCGTCTGACAAGCAGAAGTTGAGTGTTGTTTTGTGGAGGTGTGCACACAAACACAACTCAGACACAAGCAGGTAAACTGACTCACCTCATTTCAGCTCCAAATACAGATCAACACGGAGAGCTGATGATGTGATGAGTGAAGTTTGAAACCGGAGACAGTCAGAAAGATAAATGTGCATGATAAGATTTTAATATGTTTTCATTATAAGTTTCAGTTTATTTTTTAAAAACTACAGTAATAATGAAATTTTTTCAAAATGGAGTGTTTTTGTTCATGTGCTGATGTTCAGTTTCTTCTCATTGAATTTTCACTCCAATAAACTTCTTTCCCACAGAGACATTGACAGCAGCATGCAGTGGGCTGAGGATGACTTTGAGCTGCCCTTCGGGTTAATTCGACTCGGCGAATCTGCACCAGAGTTTGATAGAGAGTACATCATGTACCACGGGACCACCAGGTTGGCTGCTAAGGCCATCCAGGCCTTTGGCTTTCAACAGTCTGCAGACGGGATGCTCGGCCGCGGCGTCTACCTCAGCAGAGACCTGAACAAAGCCAGCCGCTACCCTATTCGTCACCCCGAGTCTGACAAGGTTGTTATCAAGGTTGTGGTTAATGTGGGGAATGTGATCGCCATCAATTATCAAGGTCACCCACTTCAGAAGAGCTGGCATAGCAAAGGTTATGACACAGCCTGGGTGCCTCCTAGATGTGGGATGGTGGAAAGTGGTTTGGAGGAGGATTGTGTCTGGGATCCAAATCGAATCAGGATCATTGGATTCATCAAACCACAGCCACACTGCTGTCTGTGCAGTCCTAATTTCTACATGTGAGCTCTCTTAGCTGTTACCAATTTCTTTTATATGTTCAAATGTATTTTTATATATTTGGATCAAAATAGAAAACTTCCTTTTGTCACTCTGTCATTGAACTTTGGAAAATAAATTGGTCATATTAAATCTGAGCTTCTGTTTAGTTATTTATGAAACCAGAATGTGATAATAATATTTATGTTTTAGCAAAACCTACTGTGAAACATCCAGAGGTACTGATTTGACCAAAAAATGAATAAAATACACTGAACTAGTTTCACCTAACCAATCAAACCCAAACCCTAACCCTAAACGTTTTCCTAACCCTAATCCCTACCCATATACAAACTTTTTTCTAACCCTAACAATAAAAATTAATGCCTAATCCTAACCCTAATTGGTAATAAACAAATAATGAACAAGAGCAATACACACTTTTCATTAAAAAATTCTTAACATTTTTTTAGTAAGATTAAATTTAATGTACATTGATTTCTAAAAAGGAAATTTAAAAGTTTAAACAGGCAAAAACAAAATACTATAAAAAAGATTTTTTCCTTTTTCTTTCATAACATTATTTTTATTATTTTTATTTTGTATTATTTTATTTTTATTATTGTTTTTTACATGCTTTATTTATTTTATTTTATTACATTCTTATTTATTTTTATTTTATTTATTTCATTTTTGATATTTTTTTATTTAATTTTCTAATTTTTAATTTTTAATTTTATTTTTTTTTCATTTTCTGTTATTACAAATATTTTTGAGTTTACTTGATTAGATTCAGTAGAAAATATAAGGGGAACTTAAAGTTAAAGGCATGAAACACAAATTTAAAATCATATGTAAAAAAAAACATTTAGGCGATTAGATGAACATAAGCGAACCATTTTGACTTTTTAAAATTTGAATATACGGGAAACATTTAGGCGATTCATTTCTGCTTTGGCTTTGGAAGGGATAACACCTCTTTTCTGATTCTCTCTCTGCCTGTTAGCCATTTCTTTGTTATTTTTAGTGTGCCTTTGACCGAGGAAGATACTATTACATTGAAACATCATGATAGGCACACTTTTTTTGATTTTAAGGTTGAAAAAATAAAAAATTCTAAGAATTCAAAAAATTCAAAAACATTGAAAAAAACATTTTAAAAAATCACTTTTAAAATGAATCTTTTAACAGCAGGCATCAATTGGTTCAATTTAAGGTTGTCCATCGCCTGCATTATTCCAAAGTCAGATTGCACAGAATTTATCCCT
>JAQMCX010000023.1:2602934-2664593 GCA_029814765.1 Acanthurus leucopareius
TTCTTCCCTCAGGCTGTGAGACTACTTAATGCACCATCTGCACTCCTCCATGTTTAATAATTTTATTTTTATTTTTTCTACAATCAATTAATCAGTCAAGAGGGAACCACACTTTAATTTCATTATGCAACCTGTTGTATAATGACCAATAAACTTCTTTGTATCCTTGTATAAATTTACATGGTGAAGAAGTGGAATGGTGATTTCAGGTGGGGCAGGGAGTGGGTTGAATTAGTGAGGTATTCTGTATTATTATGGTATATTTTTTACTGAAAACTGTCCAATAGCAATTGGCAGCAAGTCAATTAAGGCATTCCTACTTTTGGTGGCCACAAGCATGTTTTTATAGCCATGGGCCATGGCTGATGTTAAATAATGACAGTAAACATGATTTCAAGAAGATTTTAAAAAGGAGAAGAAGAAGAAGAAGAAGAAGAATGTAACAACTTTATGATGAAAATAGCATAATTCTACTGATACTTGCTGAACTGCTGTCAGCATGTTTTGGTTACCATTTGATTATTATCAAATGGGATGTGAAGAGGTTTTTTTTTTAGATAAGCCTAACTGACAATGGCACTTAATAAGCTGAAAAGAATTAGGACAAATCGAGAGAAATCCAAAGCTGGACAGCAAAAGGAGAGAGGACGCCTTACACAGGGAGTACTTCCTCTCTGATCTGATCAACCTTCAATGAGTTCTGCCTGAAAGCACAGGCTACTTTGCAGCTTGAAGTCCAGCTGGGGACAAAGAATGTAAGTTGTTGTTTAATGTTTAATGTACTTTTCACCTCAGTCAAAAAAGTTTACCAGCAGAGACAAAGTATTCCTTCTTGTTACTATAGGGCCTGGGTCATATTTCTTAAGGGTGAATTTATATCTACAGCACTTAAACTACACTTCATATAGTGTTGTCAGAGGCAGGTCAAACTCCAAATAATTACTGGCATGTCAGCTGCCTGGCTGCAGTAAAGTCCACTGCTGTGTGTGTTAGTGATAGTGAAACACATATCCTACCTACCTCACACACAGCATGACAAGCCCACACAGAGTAATACTAAAACAATATTTTCAACTTAACCATACAGTCAGTGTGTCAGTTTCAAATTCAGGGACAAAACATCAGCTTCATCTGACGTTTTCCCCTCCATGTTTTCCTCTCACAATGAAAATAATATTTGCCAAAAAAGGTTCAGATGACTCCTAGTCGTTGACTTGAAACTCAGTCAGCAGCATGATTTAAGGACTAGAATTCGTCAAAACAGCACAATAAAGGACTCAAATGCCTCTGTGTGGTCCAGGGGTCTCTGGTGGCTTTTACATCAAACAACAGGCAGATGACTTTTATGGCACAAGGCCCATGACAAATCCCATCGGGCATTCCCAAAAGGTGGGAACCAGAGCCTGTAAGGTAGATGTGAAGGCCAGTGACCTGACAGTTTGGGTCAGTTAATGGGTTGGTCCTCCCTGCCCCAGTACTAGGCGTTATGATTGGTTGATGACTATTTCCAAGTTGCCAGTTTTGTTATCATTATCTTTGGCAGGAGAAAAGACAACAGCTGCCAACTGAGAGCTTCCAACATCTTTCAGCCTGTCATGATAAACTTCATCTAATTGAGAATATTTCCCACTCAAGCAATTCATCAGTGTCCCACTTAGTTCTATGCCAAAAGACCATAGAAGTGCAATTGACATTTTTTCCCTCAGCAATCCATAAAGATTTTATTGTAGAGAGCTGGAAAATGTTTTTTAGTATTAATAATGTGACAGAGCAGGCCTAGATGCTCTAAAAACGAAGATATGTCTTTAGTTTTGGCAATGCAATCACAATGCAATCACAGAATAGGTCTGAACAGCTAACACTGTACAGATCCTACTGAGGAAAAAATGTGCCTTTCAGCAAATATGTTTTTTTATGTGAAAATCTCCTTATGCTTAATCATAAAGGATCTATCCACAGCCTCAGAAAGCTGAATGTTAGTTAATGAAATAACAGTGAGCTCTGTGGGTCTGTAAAAAAGTCACTTACTGCTTTATCAGAACATGAAATCTATTAAGCAAATTAAGTTGTGATTAATGTCATGTTGTGTCACAGGTCAACTAAATAGCATGAAACTATTAGTTTTAAGCATCTGCCTTAAAAGAGAGGCTGCTGAGAATCTGATCACACAGCTTTCCTTGATAAACCTCACAGCTAGATAGACGTAATGTCAGAAATAAATCGAAGTCTTATTCATGTTCATTTTAACTGACAAGTAAGTGGGGAGTCCTTCAACAACAGCCTGTTTGTTAGTGAGAGGACATACATGGCCAATTCTAATGCAATTAAAACAGTACTCACAGGAGACTCTTATTTTTGAAAGAATTTCAAATGTCACCATACACTGACATGCAGCAACACATAATTCTTGTCCTTAACACCCGCTGATCAACAGAAAACTAATATTTGTTTGAATCCATCAGACTTATAGTAACCAAAAGGAATACTATTTTGCATTACATTTTGGTTTCTGATTTTAAAAATCAGGGATTAAGAGGTTTATAGAAAAGAAATCATCAACTTTAAAAAAAACATATGGCAAAACAGAAATGCATACTGAGGAGCTGTTCATTGATTCTGAGGACAACTTAGCTAAAACAGCTGTTCATACTTTTAAACTGATTATATGAGAGAGCTATCCACAAGTTAGATTGATCCTGGAAAAGAGGATAAAAAAGACTAACTCCACAAACTCACATCAACCATTTAATAATTTAATGTGTGGTAGTTAGACATTAGAATTCCATGTGTATTTCATCACTCACATGTGGAAAATACTAATTTATAACAAAAAAAGTGTTTTCATGTGGAAATATACCACTTAAGAACCCTCTGAGTTTGAATATGAGAAGAAGAAGCATGTTGCAACATGTTCATTGGTATGTCTTCTGCTGGGTCTCATAACACAGGGAGCTCAGATGGGTTTTCAGTCTGTAACTGCCTGTATTTCAGTCCCACAGTTGGATATGTAGTCTGAGGAATGTGCTAGTTTCTACAGTTAGCATGCAGTCTCCATGAGAAACAAAAGTATAAAACTTTCACTTTAATGAGAAGACCTTTAACAATAAATTAAAAAAAACAAAACTAGTGCTTGGTTATTCTTACATGTTATGTGGTATGTATACTTAATACTTTGGGTGTTTGTGATTGTACCTTTTAATTCCATCTATTCAAATGGCACCCATGTTGGAAAATAAACAAGAACCAAGCAAGACGTAAATCTAAATCAAACTGACCTGTCATAACATGTGAACATGAGATATAATGACTTACTGGGATATTACACCTAAATGAATGCACAATGTAAAACGAATACACTGCCTCATTATTGGCAAGAAAACTCAATAACCTGTACACCTCAATTTTACTAAGATTTCAACCATATAAACACTGCAAACCCTTTGACTTTTAATATGTCACTAATCATGACCAAAGCAGAGTCATATCTCAAGCACAGAAGGGCCATTCCCATACAAGCCTAAGATAAAGTTCCACTTATGCCAAAAAACAATCCCCTAAAGCCAAAGTCATGCAAAAACATCTTCTCTGTAGGGAGAGGCACAAGTCATACCCATTGGTTTTCAGTTGGTCTGCATGAACATTTGTCACCCTGCACTATCTGCTATAATTACACTTTGGAGCCATTTGTGCAGCCACAGATAGAGGCGCTGTCTAAGTGCTGCAGTGGTGAACTGGCTTGAAGGGAAACTGTTGTCTTATGATAAACTTAGTGTGCGAGGCAAGGTCATGACCCAGAACCAGGATGTGGTGTCTAGTTCCGCTTTAAAAGGCTGTGAATTGTTATGAATGCATTTTCTCTGTTAGCTAAAAATATCAAAATTCAGAGAAAATGCACATCTGGGTTTTATTTTTATTTAACCTTTATTTAACCAGGAAACATTCTTATTGTGATACCAGATCTCTTTTCCAAGTTGATTGAGGTGATGGCTTAAAATAGCTTTTGTCTGACCAAACAGTCCAAATTTCTTGATTATGTAAAATAAAAGTAGCATATCCCCAAATTCAGAAAACTGAAACCACTTTTCATTTATAAATGACTTACAACTAATCCTTTTACAAAAAATTCCAATCTAAAATATGTCAATTGACTAATAACATGAAATTCTCAAAATCAGTTCTAATGATGGAATTCAGATGCACTGAGCTGTATGTGGTATTTTGGTATGCTATTTAAAGTGTCATTTCATCTCAACCATTTGAAAATGATTATGATAGAGGATAAAAACTGAGATTGGGTTATTTGTCCAGCTATTGGTCATCCCTCATCACTGCTAAAAAATCTCACAAGGGTAATTAAATCATTCTGTAGTCTTTACAGACCAGAAAAGCCTCAACAGACTTTAGTTCACTCAGACAAAAAGAAGGAAAAGGGATCCCATTAAAATGCTTCATAATGTTTATAAAGTCAGTCTGACCTCTTATCCTGCTTGTGAAGGCAACTAGCCAATCCCACCAACTTCAAAATCACTCAATACTGCCCATCGACCCTCCTCTCAAGTCAGGAAGACCTGCTGTAAAGCCTGGTCATCTCAGATGAAGTAGCACTACACATTTTCTCAGGGGAAACTGGAAACAGGCTCAGGAAAAATAGGGCAGTGAATGCGTGCTCATGTCAGGAGGTGAACTGGGCAAGAAAAACATAGCATGGCAGAAAATACGTTGTACTTGTCACCAGAAAAGGGAGACAACAAGACACTATATTTAAGCCTTTAAATCTAAACCTTACATCCAAAGTGCCAGCCTCAGATCCTTAATCAAAAACTGGAATGTTGGGATAATACTGTATCATATTATACTATATTAATGGATATTGTGGAGGTTAAACTGCAATTACCGATTAAATTTTTAACACACACTAAAAACTACAAAAAAGACCAACACAAAATCACCACGAGGGGAAAAACTCTCTAATAAAAAACAAATACAAAACCACCACGAGGGGCAAAACTCTAATATATGATCAACAGAAGTTGTCCAGGAGAAAACTCACTAGAAACGCTAAATACTAACAAAGAAAACCACACTAACAAATTCACTGGAAACAGGAGGCAGGGAAATCTGCTAGAGAGCGGAACACATACGAAGCAGTCACAAGAACGAATCATCTGGCACAGGAAAATGTTTGGAGCCGGCTTAAGAAGCCGGCTGATTGTCGATTGCTTGCAGGTGAGGCTGAATGAGCCCCGCTCCCGAGCAGCTCGGCCCCGCCTTCCTGCACTGCCCTGGCTGAGAGAGGGAGAAGAGATTTGGATTATTGTGGGAGAAAGGAAAAGGACAAAACAAAATCAGAACCAAAGAACACAGAACACAGCCACAGAACACAACCCCCTAAACACACATGAATGACAACTTAGACAGAAATGAGTGACACAAAGCCAAACACCTTGGATGAATAAGAATGAAGTTTAGGCCCTGATGGCCACATGGAGATGAAACCCTGAACCAGGAGAAAGAAAGAATGAATGGTTCAGGTTAAGATAAAGGGAAAAGTTCATTTGTTTTATAAAACAACTTTGCTCTGGGCCCAAACTTGACCAGGCCTGATCTTGGAGCATATTGGTAATTGACCATAGCACCTTGACAATCTCTGACTAATTCAGACTACTAAGGACTGAAATCAAATCTGAAAGACATAGCACCTTTGTTGAGAACAGATCAATTCCAAAAGGGACCAGGTTCAAAGGTTTGGAGAGGCCTAAATGATTACATAACAAACTAAACCTAAACTAGCTCCAAAAGGCACAGTGTGTTCTATTTTCAAAACTGTTACATCTCTGTTAAAAACAAATTTATTAAATTTGGGATTTTTTTGGTAATTGCTCAATTTTTCTTACTTAAATAATTTGTTTTTCTTACTTTACTTTCCACTTACAGGATTTTATGACTTAACACTTACAATTACTCCATGTTCACAGGATTAAACTTTGTTATAAAGTAAATTCGAATCCAAAGTAATCTTTCCAATATGAAATTCCATCTTGCTCTGTAATTCTCTCATTAGACTGTAGTTGTAGACTCTGTCCAGTGCCTTAATATTATTGTTAAAACCATAAAAATAAGGAAAACTCCTGATAGAAGTTGCATTAGCTAACCTTCAGTCCAACTATCATCCCCTCCTTCTCATATTCCCACTGTCCAGTTGTTTCATCCTCCCTGAGGGGAAGACATTACTCATCATGACACGGAGCCAATGAATTCTAGTCACTGGGGGAAGGTAGATGGTATGTGTGTCTGCATGTTGATGGTAAATGATAAATGGACTGTACTTATATAGCACTTCTCTAATCTTTCAACTATTCAACTTTACAACACAAGTTAGCATTCACTCGTTCACACACGCACTCACACAATAATGTCAGGTGGCTGCTCTACCTGCTCATCAGAAACTCATACACACTCTATCACACACACTGGCCTGGCACAGCCAACAGGAGGAGTTTGGGGTTCAATATCTTGCCCAAGCATACTTTAACATGAGGGGGGATTGAACCACCAACCTATGAGTGGGAGAGGACCTGAGCTAGCTCTTGAGCTGTAGCTGCCCTGGCTGCAGCTCAAAGACAAAGAGCTTTGCTGCAAAGAGTGTATACATAACAGATGTGTAGAAGCAAATAAATTAGCTGCATTTGTTGGAGAATAAACATTAATTTGTTTTCAATTAGTATCGAAACTTTTACTAAAGGTTTTGACACAGTCAAAACCTCATCTTACACTCGACTCCCTCACAGTTGTAGGCCTCTGCCAACCAGTCAAGTTGCATTTTTTATCCATGTCTCTCCTGGATTATATATATGTGGTGAAGACTTTGCATTTTTTGAATGAAATAGATACTATCACTACATTTCTATGTGTAATTCCAGTAAATAATTTCCAATGAGAAACTTCTTGTCTTCACTTACAGACTTTTATACAATATTGCCAGTATTCTGCAAGTGTGGCATATGGGACACATCCCTCTGTCCATCCTAAGAGAGGGCATTGGCAGGAGTTGTTCCTCTCTTAAGTTGAGAGTCTAAGGATAGAGGATATGATTGGCTGTACAGATTGTGAAGCCCGTTGAGGTAAATAATGCTTCACACATCTACCATCAGGGAGCAGAGAAATTCTGTAAAATCACAGGTTCAAGTGGAGTACCTAAGGTTAGTGCCATCTCTAACCCACTGTGAAATATGGTCTCAATCTCTCCCTCAATACTTGAGTTATGGTTTTGAATATTGGCCACAAGTTGTTTCTTTATAGAGAATTTAGATGTTACAATGATGTTGACCTTTGACCCCTTAGATATAAATTTCCTCAAGGGGTTCCTGAAATATTATGTTCATAAGAATGACCAACCTGGAAAAATTCCACTGGCAACAACTATTGCTGGTGTAACTATAACAATGGAACAATTGAGTTACTGCCTGGTATCAGAAAGTAATCCTAATGTATCTGTGTGAGGTTCAGGGGGTAATATCATCTAAAGATTTGTGCAGCTCTTGAAGTGGTTGTTCAGATTTACACTCTTCCTCCAATTCCCCAAATAATATTTCTCTCAAGACAAGTAAAGGGTAAATGACACAATAGCACTAAAAACTATGGTGTAGACTCTCAAAACCTTTAACATCAAGTACATAGTGTATTGTACTGGATTCACTCGCAATTTTAAGGTGCATTATGTAACTCTCTCAGTAATAACGTTGAGTCAAGATGGGCTTTGTGCTCAAAAAGGCATTGCAAATGTAAACGTATGGACATCTAAACATCTTAAGATCATTTTAGTTTTTTGGAAACTGCTGTTCCTTGTATCAAGAGCTTGTTTGTTTATAGGTCTGTAAAACAGAAGTAGTGCACCTTTCCCCACAACACCAAATTTCACTTGTGCCTATCACTGACTGCATGTTTTACCTGCTATCTACCAACTTTTAGACAAGACCAATGGGTTTTTGACAGAAACCAGTACAACCACAAGACCGTTAACCACATTTACATCAGTACTGTAGCATTATCTGGCTGTTAAGAAGCACGGAAGCACCGAGCTGTGTCACTTAATCTCAGCTGCTTTCCTTCATTGCACTTCTGTCACGCACGAAACCACATATCTTGCTAGCTGACGTTAGCAACTTGAAAGCAAGCACAAGTGGCTAAATGGCAACTGCACTTAAAAATTCTGGTGTAAAGAAAACAGAATAAAATTTGGCAACAGCACTGACTTTAGAAATGGCCACCATGCGGATGTGTGGGCGCTAAGGTCACCGGTTCAATTTCCCCGCCACATTCAGTTTTAACGTTGTGTGACGTGGGTGAAACCCACGTTAAATTGAATTCACGCCGAAGGCATATCTTAAGATGAGTTAACAGAATTACTTTCTTGAAGAAGTTGAATCACGTTTCTTTAAAAATAGCATTTTGTATACACCTTCATTGTGGCTTCATAAATGGCATATAAATCAATACACCGCACTCTGAATTTCAAGGCCATTATCTGAAAACTTAAAAGTACAACCTCTAGATATGTGTCACGTAAAGTCAACTCCGGATCGTCCCTTTCAATTTCGCTCACCTGTCTTGAAGCGGAGGTCTGCGTCATCCTCGGAGCCAAACTCCCGGAGAAGAGACAGGAACAGTATACCGAAGGCGTTTTGGATCCCGAACACTGAGCCGTTACACCACATCGCGGCTAGCATAACCAGCCAGCCCCAGCCACCCTCGGGGTGCACAAAGTCGCACTCCTCCGCTCCTCCATCCTCAGCTTGCTCCGGGACCATCAATTTGGTGTCCCCGTTCTCCTTCTCCCCCGGACGCTCGTCCTCTGCGGACACACCGGTGAGTACCTCGGCATTAACGTCACCCACTGTATCACTCTCCGGCATATTGTTCCCTTCTGTCATTGTTCTTATGTCAAGTTAATATCCAAGAGCAAAGACAAGACGGCAGTTTGGCGCTGTCTTTAAATCTGGAGATAAGTAGCCGACAATGACAGGGGTATAAAAATGAAAATACTAGTCACCTGAGAAATATCGGCTCTCTGACTAGGAAGTAGTTTCTACTGAGGTGTAGCTGTCGTTAAAGTGGTTCTAGTAAGGCAGCATCTGTTCCTACAGTAACTGTCAAAAAGCTGCTGTTGCAGTATTATAAATAGACAGCGCGGAGGGGTTGGGCTTTATGGGAACCCTGCAGCTGATTGGATACTGTCATTTACCCCTGAAGACCAAGTGTTGAAATACAGTCAAAATATTATTTTAGCAATACACGACTAGTAACATTACGCAAGTTTATTCAGCCTAATGTTCTTCCCCTTTGGCAGCTTTCTTACCTCTGTTTGTGACGGTCTCACACCCCGTTTCTAGTTGCTAAAAAAGAAAAAAAAATGGCAGGCAAACAGGACAGACATACAGTCGGATACGAGCAACTACAAGTGGATAAAACGATACTTAAGAGAGAAAACATCATAAATTTAACATAGTCACTCATATAGTTCACAAGACAGATTGTCAAACCATATAAAAGGTAAAATATTTTTGTCAATTTATGCCTTAATATAATGTTGTGATAAATACAACAAAATGTGTAGTTCTAAGTATTTTACCTTCAGATTAGCATGGTGTCCAGATTGGATTTAATTCACCATAAAAGATTACACGACTCACTTTCTAAAATACTGGACATAATGTTGCAAGTTTCAGATGATAAGCATTTAACTTATTTGTTAACTTGCATGTTGAGCAGTCCAACAGCGAACTCTTGTGGTGTCACAGTGTCACATGAAAGATTTTTGCCTTTTGGTAAAAAACAAGAACTGTTTTAGAAAAACTGTCTCCCTTGCTATTTTGTCTATGATTACCTAGAGAAACAAGGCTAGACTTTATTTAATATTAACTTAAAGTCCAAGCATAGTGTTACTTTCAGATTTTAACATTAAATCTCTAAATCATAAGCATGGCTACCTTCTACTAATTTAAAATTCTCAAATTTTAAAAAAAAGACTGAGTCCAGATTAATAAATTAAGAAATCATTGTAAAATAAGATGCAATTTGACTTATTCCCTGTGAAGTCAAAGGGAACCATTAATTTACTCATGGAAACATGGCCCATTGTTACACATAGAAAACAGTGAACATTTGTGTTATGATAAGTACTGCTTTATTAAAATTCTGCTTGATGGAAAAACTGGTTGCTTTAGAAGGAAACAAGACCAATACGCCTGTGGCAATTAACAAAGCCGATATCAGTTTTAAGTCCAATCTAGGAAGAACATAATGAAGGCAAATAAAGGTATGACTTAATCAAAAGAAAACTCAATGGTGACAAGGGACACAGACACAGTGAACAGGGAACTGAAAATCAAAAATGAAAATTCCAAACAGCCTGACTTACTTTCAAAGACTATTAATTATTTTAAGTTTCAATGAAATCAAGCACTTTAACTTACAGAAGAAACTACTGAGTCTCTCCAGTACCAATGTAACAGACACTGGCAAGTACTGGATATTTAAACTGTTTGCACATGTGGTGAAAGCCAACTCAGTTCTCTACTTTGGCCACTTTGGGTGCTTCACTATCCTGGTCTTCAGTGATGACTTCTCCCTTCCTCTTCCTCAGGCCCTTCATCTTTCGCGTGTGCAGTTTGGACAGATCCTGCTTCTGCATGTGTACTCGGCCGAACTTGGCACCAAAGGCATCGTGAGAAATGTTCTTCTTCTTTTTTGCCTGTTTCAGAGAATAAGAAAAGCATTAATTACATGAGTTTCAGAGATGAGAACAAAAAATATTAAAAAAGAGAACATTGTGAACAGTGAACATTTCTGCTTTTTTTTCCATTAGACTTAAATTACTTAAATTACTTTGAGGACATTTGATGATTTATTTGACACTTTACTGATGTTAAAAACAGACTAAGACACAGTTAAAATGCACTACCAATACACCAACTGCCATTGGTTTCACTTTGCCACTACTCTCTGCAAACACCCATCCTCATCTTCCACAAAGTTTCAATTCTTGGCAGTATTTTAGGATTTTTTGACACAGCAGTTTGTGTGGGATAAGTACTTTCTGGCACTAGCCCTGTTAGTAGCTTGGCTGTGGCTCTATAGATGATGAGGTTTGTCATTTCATTAGTCACTCAATCTATCAATCTGTGTGTCTGTTTTTTTGTTTTAAGTTGTTTCATAGCTGGTAAATTCATCTTATTCCTGTATATGGTTTTTCCAGCTTTTCACTGAAGCTACAGATTTTTATTGAAGCTATGGAATCTAGTAAATATTAAACTCAAATAAAAATATTCTAAACTGGGTCTTATGCTATGAGCTAATATGCTATGCTAAAATAAATTAATATGAGCCTTGACTGCTAAAAGTTAGGTCAAGTTGACAATTTAAAGGATTAAGATGTTTAAAATGGTTCACTGTACAGATGTGAAACAATTTAAATATGGCAACAATACATTACGTCCACTAACACCACCATCAGGGCACATTTTACATTTTTTTCAATCCATTTGTGGTTGGGATCTAAAATCAGCAGAGTATACTTCTGTCAATCATCTAGCAATTATTTTTGTTTGACCCTATGAGGCCATTAATGTGGCTATAACTGGCATATTTTTGCATAAGCCCATTGAGACACTTCATCCAGCATTTATACGTACCTCTTATTTTAATTTAATTTCCACCTTCCAAGAAGAGCTTGGAGAGTAAGTAAAGATTTTGAGGAATTCTATCAAAGGGATTTTTACCTTCAGAGCCTTTGGCTGTCTGTGAGCTAACTTGTACAAGTCATCTGAAGCCAGATGAGTTCTTCTTAGGACTAAGTCAAATGATGGCCCGATCTCCTCCAGCTCAATTCGTGGTGTCCGGCACCCAGACTTCTTCAACAGAGACCTGTAGTGGCACATTACATCAATATCTGTTAATGGGAACGTTTGCCAGGAGAAAACAAGATTAGGTGGCACATACCAATACAACAATGGCTTAAATTTCTTTTCAACAGGTTCTTGAAAAGGCTGCAGATATGAGTTCTCTTGGTGGTTCTTATCCACCACATGGTGTTGTTGGGCTCAACTCCCTCTTTTTCTTTTTTCTATTGTGGATAAAGCCAGTAAATACTCTTTTCATATCCCCTCAGTTTTGATGATTCAAGCTGAGTTGGTGGCTGTAAAAACACTGAAATCAGTTGTGCAACACAGGACATCCCACATAAGTTCAGTCTTTTTTAATAGTCAAGCTACAAGCAATGACAACTGCATTATATTACTCACTTGACCCTGATATATAAGAACAACTGATACTAAGACAATGAACACTATGGTCCCTTTCACACATGCTCAGTGACTCTGAATTTATCCAGAGTTTGCCTAGAAGAGCTGTATATGTGAACACAAATGCTAGGATTATTTGAACTGTATTTTTCTCTTGCAGCCCCCTAGTTATTATAGCTTCAGATGAGCTGCATGCGTGAACACAGCAAACAATTGTCCAGAGCAAGTGAATGGGCATATCAACAACAAGTATATCATGACCGGCACGAGACCAGAAAAATACAAATGTCTGAGGAGGAAGGAGGAGAGTCATATTAAACAACAACAAGGACGCGAAAACGTGGTAAAGTATATTCGTCAGATAGGTCCAATGATATTGGGTATTGACGACAAACCAAAAAAAGCCATCATTACAGAGATGTCCATTGTTTTGTCCACCATCTTCAACATGCTGTTAATAATAAGGTTTCTACTGAGCACCTTTTGCGTCATATACTGCCCCCTGCAGGCTCCTATCCAGTTGCCCGCCTAAACTACACAGTATTTTCAGCATGCATGAACACAATGCATACAAACAATCTCCTGATGTTTGCTACATATGTGAGCAGGTATATCTGGACATTATCCTGGTCTGATTCTGCCCATATCGTCTAGATTTCATGTGTGAAAGGGCCTTATGTCTTTAATACCTTCTGTTTTAAGAGAGGTGTAGCTCCTTTGTGTGTGAGTGAGACCAAGATGCAGAGAGAGACAGTGAATATGAGTGGAGCAAAGGACAGAGTTAGCCATAAAGCTCCAAGTTTATAGTAAAGGAAAAGTTTAAGTTGCAGTTTGTTAGCGTTTTAGAGTGTTGTCTCCAGTGGAAAAAGCAGAATTGAGTTGGGCTGTACCATGTAGAGGAATTGCAGCCGTGCAGTGATAGACAGAACTCAGCAGGATTTTTAATGAATTTATTTTTCACCAAAAGGGAAACTTTTGATATGCTGAGCAATTTGGACACACATTATTTTTTTAACCATACCGGTAGCTGCGCATGTAGATTTTCCCATCCAGGGCAGTAAAGTGCAGGACATGTTCCAAGCCTGCCAGACGAACTGCAGACACAGTGGGACCTCTGAAGAAGTCTGAAAGGTGGATCAAAGATATCAACAGGGACTGATGGTGGCACTAGAACAAATATACAAAATGTCCATCCTAACAAAATCTGGAAACATATTCAATGAAAATTATTTGTTTATACCTATGAGCAGACTCTTCAGACGTTTATGTTCGTTGTCTGTATCAAAAGCTTCCCCTGCAAACACAAGCATTGGTTTGGTCCCCTCAGGACATTTGCTGGCCTGCAACAGAAAAACACATAAATCTGATTTTAGGAGCCTGTGGGATATTTCCATTGTTCCCTCAATGCCTGGAAGACAGGGCAGAAAAAAATACATGTCGAGAGGAGTATGCTGCTGCACACAAAGTAGTCTATGTCTCTTCTTCAATGAATATGTCACTTTTATGCCTATGTTTGGACCGCTTTTTTGCAGACAAACAGAGCCGCATGTTCAGCCCACATCCCACAGACACCATGCAGAGAAAAACTATGTTAAACAAAGTCAGACAAAAGACAAGTGTCGCCTGATCAAGCTGGTTTGGTTGTCATAGTAATGCTACAGATAAGTCTGCTCTGTTGGTTTAGTGTATCTGAACATGTGGTTGTGTTATCAGATCCAGTCAACTTGTACTGCAGCTGCTAAACCTGGCCTTCCTGCTTTACCATACCATGTATTGTTTACAAGGTTGAAATTACTTGCGTTCCTTTCAGTTTAATAATGTCTATATTGACTGTGTTTGAATGGTCTGTGCCATTGAAGATGAGATAATAATGTTCTAATTCAGATATTTTGGGCTCTTTCTACCTATAAAGAAAAAGTTGAATTCACACTAAGCTGGCTGTTTGTGCTGTGTCAAGAGGGCAAGAGGGTGACCTCTTCTGCCTCCATGTTCCAGCCCCACTCCTTATACTGATCAACCCTTAAATTGGTGACTGAAAAATAAAAATAGTAATACTAAAATTAAAAAAAAAATGAAATATCACTTTAAAAGAGAAGTTCAACCTTTCAAGAAATATTGATGAGTCTCGAGACAAGACGTGGTTAAGCCTAGCCTCTAACAACAACTGTAAGCAAAGTTTTGAAGGTGAAAAAAAAAATCTATCAAACTAAATGTTTTTGCACACTGTGGCGATCACAAATAAACCACATCATGCAAAAAAATTCGAAGATAAAAACACTGCATCCAAACAATTCACACCTGACCTGTCTTGGGTTGCAATATTTTTGTTATATTTTCAAAATTTGTAGATCAATAAAGCAAAAATGAAGTCAACATCATCCAGTGATGGTTTCTTATTAATTAACCCCCAAAGAAGAGGAGAGTTTGGTTACACATCATCCTAACCATACCGGAGACACATGAGTTTTATTTTGTTATGCAAGAGCTGAAGCTCTTTCACTGCCACTTCATGGTGAATTTAAGGTTGTCTATGGTACAGTTTTCCCTTTTGCATATGGTGGCATCACATTTGCAGAAAGAAAGGACTGAGTACCAGGAGCCAAATGTTCTAGAACAGCTTCTGTGTCTGAGGTAAATGTATTTTCTTTCATAACGTAGGCTACAGTAATATTTCCTACAGGATGTGACTTAACAGCCGAAACACGTTTATGATTGGTTAAAACTTTTATTCACCATCATTCATTTGCAAAATCAACCTGAAGTGGACAAAAATAATGCTGCTATTTCACAGGACGAAACATTGCATCTTGTATCTAAGAGCCAACAATAAAACAACCTTTCAATAAAACCTAATCACACACACACAAAAAAATGGCCCCAGTATGTAAAGACCTTTAGTAATTAAGGTATCCTGTTTGTTTGAATCAAAAATGAATTCTTGGTTTCCTAGGAGTTCTGTTCTAAAACTATTTGTTGTTTTACAACAGCAGGGTGAAAGTTCACAGCTGTTCAAAGTCAAACCATTATGTCTGTACAGGGTCCAAAATAAAGTCTATCTTTACAGGCCATAACCAGCACCCTGCTTATATAATCACAGATTCTGCACAAAGGTAATGTAACAATCTCTCAACAACTCATCATTAAATCACATGTATTAGTTTATTATTAGTTTTGTGTATAGAATGAAAAAAAATTAGTAAAGCTTTAGAATTTTGGCAGACATTTATGTAAGCTTTTTGACAGTCAGGCTACCTGTTTCTGCATGCTGAGCTGAGACAACCATGTTCTGACACTAGCTCAGTTTTTTGTGTACAGACATAAATTTGTTAACACCTAAGCAAATAGACATATTTTCCAACATCCAGTGGCAATTTTTCGTTGAAGTGAAACCTGCCTAACACTTTATGGGTAAGGAAAAACGTATGTGATATGCTGGTTCTAACAGAAAAAACAGCTGATGAGGAAGTCTGCTTGTATACATAAGCGGTCATAAGTGTGAAACCAGCACAGATGTTTCGGTTTCCTGTTTTTCATGTTGAGATTATTATACATTAAGGAAAAGTCAGGTTCTAATGATAGAGAAAATTGGAAAATTCTACAGAATATTACACTCTCCACCTCTCTCTCCTTTCCCATGATTTTAGAGCATAAGGTGGAGTTGATAATTTGCAGTGTCACAACTCTATCTCTATGTCATTTTGTTATATTTTATAAGCCTTTCCTATTCCTTGATACCTGCAGGCTTGTAATTACCTGTTTCTGGTCCAAAATATGCAAATGCAGATTCATATACAACCTCTTCAGTGTCAAACTAGCACAAGAGATCTATACTGTTATAGTTGTCTAATTGTTCCTCCAATTGTGTTTCTTCCAGCTTGTCGTTTTTAGATGTGAAAACAAAATTCTCTCACAAAAATGACTGACTTTAAGTTTTATATACGTTCATATTTTTAACATCTACCCTTTGCATTATTTTTTTACACACTGATTCACTTGACTCTAATCTGCTAGTGCAGATGAAAGACTTCAAAACATCATGCATCACGCAAATAATATTTAATTATGGAGCTGAAAAGTTAATCCTAAATTCTCAAACTATAGCCAACAAAATTGCAAAAATAAGACTGTGATTTCCCTAAACAGATGTCAGAATACCAGCAATCATTACCTTAATGTCACTCAGTGAGACGTACTTCTCTATTCCAAGTTCAATCATGTCAAGCACATGAAAGTCAAACAGACGACCTGCAAACAAACCAGAGGAAACAATGACAAATGTATCCTGAAGTCTGCAGCCTCAGACTGATTTGATGAACCTTGAGAATGTACCTTTGTAAAGAAACAGAGGGGAGGACTTTGTCTTTCCATCTCTTAATTTTAAACTTTTTCTGACACAAAACATTTTTATTGGAGGTCAACAGGGATGAGTTTCATGAGATTATAGAGACAGTACGCTGAAATTGAGCATTATGCAGGTAAATGTGACCACTTTTATCGGCAAGTGATGATTCTTCATCATTACGTACAATCATTCCAGTATATAATAACTGGTCTCTCAATATATGTGTCAAACTTAGTGAGTGTTATGAAGAGATAGTGAGAGAGGGAGCGAAAAGACAATTCACCGATTATGAGGTTGTTGGGCCGCTTCTTGTTATGAGAGCCAAACAGAAACAGTGAGCAGTCTGTCTTCTTTGAGAAAAATTCCTGTGGAAGAGTTTTTAAAATGATTAGCGATCAGATGGGACATTTGATTGTACAAAAGAATTTAGTGTATGCTGTGTTTCTTGCACACTTACCAGTGATGTTGAGTCCTCAAATGGCCGTGTTATGTTCTTCCTAAGAAGTAGGGAGATATTTTATACAATCCAGACAGCTCAAATGTTGGAAACATTTGAAGCAAATAATTTTGTTTTTTGACTCTTTTCAACTGATACTAAGGATAGTTTAGTGCATTTAAACTAAATTTATCATGAATACTGAATTTATATCTAATTTTCTGAGCCAAAATCAGCCATGAGTTCTCTATGCTTTGGGTCACAACATACTGGAGCTTCTTAATAAGACTTGTGTCACATCTTAAATCTGGTCCAAAAGAAGCACCTATATTTATCTATAACCCACTTACTTTTTGTACAGTACAGCATTAGGCTTCTTCAAGGCATACTGCAAGAAAAAAAAATTTTTTTAAGTGCATAATTCTGCTAGAGAGTCCATAGTTTTAATTAAAGCTAAATCACAAATAAAGCTGAAACCCCTGCTTCACTTAGGTTATCTCTGCAAGGAGTTTTTTGCTTTTGTCAATTGTCAATTTTTTATTATGAGTCATTGCTTAAAACAGTTTATTTTGTTAACAATATCCATGTGACTTTGACATGTTTGACTTCTTGGTTTTGTTCAACGGATCAAATCTCCAGTCACATCAAACTAAAGAGCAAATCATACTCAGAACAAACTGTAAACTGAAGAAGAAAGCAGTCATGCAAAAGACAGTGGAATGTACAGCTGCGTCGATGAACCTAAAAATTATCTTTGTTTTAGATCACAGCTTTCAAGGCTGGAGTTTAGACTGGATGAGGCTGTTCAAAAGTTGTTTGTATTCTCAATAACTGCAGATTAATAAAAAGGATGATCATACCTTTGAGATAGCATGTATTTATGCGATGTAACAAGCCTCATTAAGGTCTCTGTAACTATGTGTATCATCTGGTTACTTACTATGTCTTTGAGGGCTTGGGTGATGGTCTGACTGGTGTTCCCCCCTTTCATAATCATAGCAGTCTTCACACCCTCAATGAGCTTTGGCTCTCTGCTCTCCAAGAAACGCTTGGAGCGCTTTGTCTTGGGTTTTCTAAAGAAACACACATGCACAGGGGGAGATGACAAGCCAAGCTGTCAGTGGTGGTCAAAGTCATTCAGCATTTTGACAGTTTTAAATAGAGGTGGGCGCTCAGGATGGGCACAGTAAGATGATTTGGTTTCTTGAAATATAACAACATACTATGACACTGTTGTTGACTTTTGTTAGGATACTTAGGCCATAAAAACATTATTTGGTTGCTGGCAAATTTTTTACCTAAAAGAATATTAAAGGTAGATAGGCAATGTTGACTGAAACTGAGGCAAATTACAAGAACATTGTCGATTTGGAAACACCAGAAAAAAACATTTTTTTTCTCTAACCAAGAAGAGACTTTTAACAGTTTGATCTAAACCATTGTGCTTAGTATTGTATATCAACGAAATGTCTTTACTGAACATCTATGCTCTAATCAAGTTGCAAATTGAAATTTACTCTTATACTAATAATATCCATTCGTAAAACATCATTATCATAAAACTGCTATACTGTACTCTTCCCTCTGGTTGATTAGTCTGACCATCATTGATAAGAGAAAGAACGAAATTCTCAATGAATGACATTTTTCTCCTTTAATAGATTTATCATTGTCGATTACAAGTTTGCTAATTCTAACTTTACATAATGCGATGTGCTAAACATATCTTTTATTACTGATAGCGACTGATGTCCATCAAACCCTCTATTAAATTTAACTTCAAATTATAAGAAACACGATTTTTTAATTTACAGTAAAGGCTAATTAGCGTTATGCTAGGCTAACGTTGACACTATGTAAGAAGTCATTTCACAAGCACTATCCACTAATTTCATTAAAATAAATGCGGACACTTAAACAAAGTAGAATCCCAAAAGCTTACGCTATTCCGTCTAACTGCGTCATTTCTGTGTCTTTATTCGTGTTGGTGCCCACAAAATGAGCACACACGTTACGGTTTTTCCACGTGAAACCAGGCGGCGGAAGACAACGTTGGCCTTTGGTCTTCGTCTTTGGTGGAATGGTGGTCGACATCCTGCTCCACGTGAATGATCGCCATCTAGCGTCGAAACGACACCGTAAACTGTCCACTAGGGGAGCCACAGGCCAGGGTAACCACAGTCCTGCAGTCATCAAATGTCCGGGGATGAGGTCAAAGCTTGAACCACCAGGTAGTTACACCACATTTTCATTTGAAAACATATATGTTATGCACACGTGTTGTGATTAATGTCTAGGATGTAATGTGTATGTTAAATAATCACAAATCTAAGACTTTTACTTTGCAAACATATGCACATACATGCAAACATGCATTTTGTTGATTTTTTTTTTCCAATAATTAAACTAGATTTATCCCCAGAATTATCAGTACTGACTACACTAAATGCAATGCCCACATATATTTACCTCAGGTTTATTTGACATCATATATTCCAGAGCTAATTGGATTTTTGTATTGTTTTTTACTTCAAAAACATAAAGGGGTGTTGACAATGAGTCTTATTCACATGTGTTAAATTTTAAGTTAATTGATCACTTAAAATAACATGTTGAATCTAGGCAGAAATTCAACCATGTCCTGCATTACAAAATTTTTTGGGGGGGGGGCACGTGGATAAGATGCTTAGTCTCATTAAGGTGTAGGTTGAAGGATGTGAGGCATCAATGTATTGCAGAAATTCTGTTGATAGTATTTTTGGGGAATAAAAAACTGCTTCCTTCCTTAAATGTGTCTAAGGAGATATTAAACTTTTTGGGTTTTTTTAGGCCAAGTAAGAGCAACAAAGCATATATGTTGCCCCAGAGTTTCCCCCCCTAGCAAAGATCAACAAAGATTTCCTAAGCTTAAAAACAGATATTTGCATGCAAAGCATTTGCTTAAAGGAAAATTCAAAACTGGGGGATGCAAAATGACAGATTAAACAAGAAATGCTTAAAACTGAAGCAACAGACGGGCTGTCATAATATGAATACCATTGTAAGGGTCAAACTCCAAGAGCAGTAAATCCTACTTTTTCCATAACACAGTTTGGTTAAGAATGTGTTGCACTTTGGCATTTCTTGGTAATGTAGTTTGTCTCTACTTGTGTGTGAATATTCATTTTGAATGCTGAAAATTTTAGATTGTCTTACTATTCAGATTTCAATAACATTGTCTTTTTTACTCCACCACATTCATCTGCCTGGTGAACAAGAGTATAGTTTTACAGGATGTGCAGAACCAGCAAGCTCATAACATTTCTTTACACCACCGCATGTCAGACTGAAACATGTTTTATTTTACTTAACTTAGTTTTAGTGATTTTTAATAGACCTACACATGACAGGATTAGAAAGCATGAAATATATATTGCTAAAGATTTGGCTTGTTGAAAAAAATCCTTTTAACCTCTAAAACAGACAAATGTATCTATTAATTTACAACATATTATAAAAAAGGCTGTAAATCTGCCAAGAGTATGCCATCAAGACACACGAAAAGACTGAAGGAGTTCATCGTTTCAGGAGCTCAGGCTGGAGGATAGCAAATATACACCCACTCTCAAAAACCTCCAGTGAATGAATGAATGACAGTTTTATGAAATTTTCATTAGTACAGTATGCACAGTTTGTATGGACTAACAAGACACCATATACTCATATAGGCTAGAACAAGAGGGCTGCATGAACTAAAAAAAATAAAATTCTTAAATCTAAAAATTTACATGAAAAAAACTTAAATAACTTTCACAAATACATCTTCAGACCATCATTGTCTATAAAAAAATACTAATAAAAACATTTTATTTTTTTGTAGTGGATGAATCAAAGTAAATACTAAAAGTCCACCTGGCCTTCTTTTCCAGGCTTTAGAGAAAAGTTAGCAAACCTTGACTCTATTCAACAACCATTTCAGGTTTTCTGTGTCTGAAAACCAGAAAATTTCACACTTAACAAGTCATTTTATGAAAACTAGTTCTCTTTCATGAACAGAGTAAAAATGAAAAACAAAGTGATACTCACTTTTCTCAATCGAACCCCTCTCATCTGCTTCCCTTTGACCAACCTCAATTGTCAGAGGAACAATATGTTATTTGACTTCCACAGAAAGCAAGATATAACATGAATAAAGGCTTTTTAATATAGTTAATATTACAAAGCAAATTTATTATTATTATTGTTGTTGTAAATATACACCACTGAAGTCTCCTTGGAAACTGATTAAAAGTCCTTTTTGCCCACATTAAGCCTTCCTCCCCTCTGCCATTTTAATTTGATGATTTTACAGTTCAATCACTTCATATTTTTATTGTACCTATTAAGGTACTCAGTATGTGTCTCTGTCAAGACATTTGGAAACTGAAGTCGGTTGGAAAAGCTTCTACAGCCAGACTGAGCCCGATTACTAAGATTTTTGGCCATCAGACACCATTTCACACTAAGATCTTTGTAACACTTCATCCTTAGTAAGAAGCATGCTGAAGGCTGATTTATGCTTCTGCAGGAGCTTCTGAGAGGCTTGAGGGTAGAAGGCAAAACAATATAATGACCTGTGTTGTGTTGTGGTGAAGGTTCGAACAAAACAGGATTTACAGGTTTTTACTAGTGCTGTTGCTCAAAACACAAAACAAACAGAATACAACATTATGTAATACACAGTTGTAGAGTGACACTTCGCCTCCACAATTTACAAATCAAGATCAGTTTAAGGAGTCACAGAGAACATAGTGTCTCCTTTTGCTCTGAAAGAGGCCTTTCAGCATTAAAAAAAAAAAAACAAACCCTGACGATGACAAAGGTTATCTCAGATTGAGTGTTGAGACCACAAATTGCCAAAAACCACGTAAAACTCTAGTTTAAAAAAGGGGGCAGTAGGCAGTGGGTGTCCTCTTGAAAATGCTGTTCAGTTGCATCATCAAAAAGATAGGATCCAGTGTTTTTTGGAGCTTCTTTTCAAGCAGCCTAGTTTAATCTTTTTGTATCATTTGTCTTACAAAGTTTATTAAGATCTTGAGTGCAAATGTCACTTTTTTCCTCAAGGTTTTGGACCATATGACAAAGAAACAAAAAACACAGTGATTGCACATACAAGTATCTGTTTTATTAAAGCATCAAGCTCGTAGCACAGATATATTTAGCACATCTTGACCATCCAAAGAACAGCAAAGGAAAGAATTAGAACAGCAAAGTTTCTCCTTCAGTACATCCTGCAACTGCACCCTCTCACCCAGGGGAGTTTTTTTTTCCCACTTTCTCTTCCTCTGCTGATCCTCAGGTGATTCACAGGAAAGAGAAAGTGAAAAGAAAAAACAAAACAACCACCATGATTAAGTCAGTTTTGAAAAGGTCATCCCTTAACTTCAGAACACACTGGTTTTACAACAAAACATTTGGACAAAAGGGGAAGGGGAAGAAGAATATTGGTCCGCAGCAAAAATACAAAATATTTTTTTGTATAAAATTCTGTTACCATTCAACTGCAAAAATGCATTTTGAGTTCAGTGTATAAAAAATAAAACAAAACAGCAATGATCCACATCAACAAGGCTATAATGTACTTAATCCAAGAACAGTGAGCATGAAACTTTAAATCCTCTTAATGTGCGACTTCAAAAGAGGACCTATAACAGTCACAGCAGATCACCAAAGTCATGTGACAGGCAGTTGAGAGCAGGTCATGTAAGGGCAGAGATTGGTCCTCAGGAAAAGAAAGAAACCACTTCAAAACGCCATGATAAACAAACCACAGGGAAATTATGTACCCTAGCGTCAACTTCACTGCTTTTTCTTATATGAACAGCTCCAACTGGCTCATGGAGTGCCTTGGGTGAAAAATCACTGTTATAGGTGCTAAGAAATTATCGCAGATATTTCAAAATAACAATTTCAGCAGGGCTGAAAGCAGGTTAAGACTCCTGTGCTGTCTTCCCTGGTTCAAAATTCAAAAGCTGCGTACTCTGGCAGGAGAAGCATTGTGAACACCACTGAACTGAACACAGAGAGGACAAACCTTGGACGTTTGATTTATGTTTAATTTATAAGAAACCTAACCTGCTTTCAGCACTTGTCCACAACTTTAAAATACATTAATTACAAGTTGACCCAACCCCTAACTGTAAAAGAGTCCCTGCCTATCCAAAACACATCAGGATGTGGCAATTGCAACTACGCTTTCAGGTGGTAAAACAAGAGGAAGGTGAAGCACAAACCTACTGACAAATGGAGGAAGAGACGGCGCTACACTACACTGTCAAGCAATACGGCACTGGTAGTCACATGCACCATAGTGTCACAGGATTTTCCCCCTCAGTGAACAAAGGGCATTGATCCAAACAAAAAGAAAAAGAAAACTGCTTGGGGAGTCACATTTTCGACCAATTCACTGCAAAAAATGGCTGGGCACAATAAATTTAATAAAATGGCAGTTTATGCAGCAGTTACATGTGGAATGATCCGGGATCACCCTGGCATGCTCAGACTGGTGGGCCTCTATTGTGCGCTTACAGATTTCTGTATGGGGCGGAAAGAGACAGAGAGAGGATGGATATTATGTGGGAAGAAGAAAAATGCTTTGCTGGGCAACTAAGCAAAAAGTGTCTGATTCATTATTTCCCATTCAGAGCAGGCGCAGCCAGGAGGACCGCCTCTCGTCATGTCATGGTTCTGGGGCCAGCTGACAGTCTGACTCTGGCAGGGGGAGACCTGCTGTGAGCTGGACAATGGTTGGTCGGCAGAGGTCATTGTGAGCTCTCTGCATGTGTGTGTGAAGAGGAGGGTGTGGGGTGTGCTCTCCTGGAGTCGTACATTCAGCTCAAACCTGGTCCAGGCTTTTCTCTAGAGACATGTACATTCGAAAGACGGGGTGGGGGTGGGGGGCAGACTGTTACTTTAAACGGCCAGTGCTACATTCACTTTGAACATTTTCCATATAACCAATTGGTAAGCTGAACATGATTGGTGATTAAAAGTATAGAAGCTTCCTGTAGATACAGCATGCTGTACAAAAAGAAGCACAGGTGCAATGAAGAGCGCTTGTTAAAAGTCTTATATGGTTCGTACGCATACATTTACAGGCATACAACTTTAGTAGCCTCTCTGTTCGGAGAAATACAAGGACTATATGATTGTCGAGGTGGAGGAGCACAAATAAATGAAAATAATGGAGAGTCAGATTCAAACTCCAGCGAAGTGCAGTTTACAGCAACTGAACAGGACATCAACCACTATGCTGCAAATGTTTTATCCAATAGTGCAACATTAAACAGTAAGTATGGCAGAGATTCAAAGGTACTCAAATATGTCCTGACGATGCAACAATTACAAAGGCCAAAAGCTTATTAGGGCTTATACATTCATTTAACTCGAGACGGAAAGTTGGCCTTTTCGTACCATGAGTAAACAGGGTTTTAAAGTGCACTCAAAAATTGTTGGATTATAAATATCTATTTTCACAAAGGAGGGCAAATCAGATGTGGACTGGTTGAACATTAGTAAAAATTTAGCAAACTTTTTTCCTCTTTTTTTTTTTTATTGAATAGGTCAAGCTCACAAAGAGGCAGACTGATCTGAGCATGTCAGGGCCCTGGCCTAGTGTGGGCGGAAGCCTTGTCTGTGGGGGATGAGGGGGGACACCTGCAGGAAGGAGCCGACGTACTGGGCACAGGTAGACAGCCTCAAACCGAGTGTGTTTAATTCCTCTACATGCACTTCAAGATCACAGCAAGAGTGAGCTAGAATATCGAAACAGAGAAAAGAGCTTCCATGCAAGAGATCTAAGTCACAGGTACAACAATGCAAACAACTCAAACTGGAGGTTAAACTAGGGCTCGCAACTGCGTCAGCACTGGGAGATTCTGAACGAGAACAGCAGCAGAAGGGGAGAAGGTGGAGGAGGGGGGAGGAGGAGGAGGAGGAGGACAATGACGAGTACTCTACAAGGGGGTGAAACCGGCCGCAGGGGGACAGCCCCAAAGAGCAGCCTTTTTTACGCCTCTTCTTCATCCTCAACCCTCAGCTCTGCTGGTTCTGCTGGCGGTTCAGGGCATAGCTTGTAAAGACAAAATTGTAGTCGTTGAACTGAGCCAACTGGCGGTCGAGGCGCTTGTAGCCCTCGATTTTCTGGGCAGAAGAAAAGACACTGCGACATTTGGAGCTCTGCAGGGGCAAACAGGAGGAAAGAGTGTATTTACTCAGTTGCAAGCTTAATTAAAATCACACTGAATGAAAGCTGGTCACTGTTTCAAAACATACCTGATTGACAAAAAGCGTAGTCACAAATTTTCCTGGCTTGAACACCTCCACCACCTTCCTGACCAGATCATCGTACGATGTCTGGGAAAGGTTGGTTTCAAAGCTGACGTAGGAGAACTCTGGCTCCGGGGTGATGTGGATGGTCCAGTAAGTTCCCTGGGGAAACAATCAAAGCTACGTTACAGAAATGTTTCAGTTATCAACATAGCAGAGGCGGCTTCTTGGAAAAAAAAAAAAAAAAAGACACTCACGTCAGCCTTCATGCCATTCATTGAGTATCCACAAGGGTTGAACATTGTGGCATCAATCACAGAACCTGGTATCAGGTCACGAATTCCACTCATCTGTGTCAAGAGGAAAAAAAAAAAACATGTCAAATCAAACATCACACCACATCAATGCACAACTTTGAAACCCTCAATGTCTTCTCATGTCTTGGTCAAACCAGATCAGCTAAAAAACTTCCAACTGTTCCTGAGGACCTGTGTGTAGAGAACACAAACAGCCTGATGATATCTACTTACACGAGTGACATCACTTGCAGAAACACCATCTTTCATATAGAACTGGTCCATAATGGCTGGATCAAGATCACTCATCAGAACTTCCAGCGTCTGGTCCGCATGCTTGTTCTCCCAGTACTCTGGTAAGTCCAGGGTGAACAAGTACCTGTGGGAGACAGGCAGTGAAAGTTCATTTAAGCTCATAATAAAATATATGCATCAGGGGAAAGCTGATCAGAGTTAAACCAGGACAATATAAGGGAATTTCTGAAAGAGCTCTCCTATAAAAAACAAACAAACAAAAAACAAAAAACATTGCATACTTCACTTTTTTACTTTTATCTTATAACTGTACTGAATTATTAACTTCTTGGATAAAATCAAGATTTCATTTAGCCATGTCTTGCTGTGGCTGGACACTGAATATTCATAAAGTTTTAGGCAGTGGAAGACATTGTGTGATGCCTACCAGCAGTCAGAGTTCAAACGTCCCATGCAGTAGGCTGCACCATCTGAAAGAAGCAAAAAGAAAGGCTTGTTTAAATGGTTGTTTTGGTTACTGTTTGCAGAAAAAGTAAGTGAAATATGAATTTGTATGCGTCATACTGGATTCCTAAAGCCCGAGACAGCCTTTCAAGTCACATAATAGATTATGCTAGAGCAAGTCATAATGCATGGCATTTTTAAAGCATAACTCAAGGGGGAAACTAGGAAGGGCAAAATAGTATAGTGGTTATTTTTACTGAGATTATATTTACACCTACTTGGGAAAATCTGGCTGAGAAAGTCCACTTCCTCCTGAAAGTTCCGATGAGGGAACTCTTGATGGGTCGGCTTCATAAAGTTCTTGCGGGAGTAGAAGAAATTCTGAAAAACAGAACCATTTACCCTTTGAATATGAGCAGCAGGCATTGGGTAAACACTAGATAGTGAGTTTGTATATTAATTTCTGACATGTAAAACACAACATGTTGTGTCTCCTACCTCTATGGCATCGAAACCGCAGTACTCCCTGGCAAGTTCCAGCAGAGGAACCAGTGCTTGCAGTAAGAGGGTGGTTCCGCATGTCTTCAAAATGAAACGTCTCTTGGAGACAAACATGCTACTCTCACTGTGGAAGGAGAGAAGTATAGGATAAATGTACAACATTAAAAATGTACAACAAAATTTAATTTATTTGCAACTGCGTAACTTATTCTTCTAGTGATGATTAACTGTTAGTGGTTCTTTAACTTGTATCATTCTACTCCATAAAATACACACCTGGATGTATGTTAGGGTACTAGTTATTAGCTCCACTGACTTCACACAATGACTGCTATGCAGAATATAATTTTGTGCCCATGACTCTGTCTCATCACCTGGGACAAAGACAGTGCTGTCAATAGCAAGCAGCTTACAGGTGACTGCTGTCTAATCCTGCCTACCCTCTAATCAGTAGGAAAACAGAGGAGACACACCATAGGTAAAGAAACAGCACTCACCTGAGTATATAAGCTTCCTGCTTATCAGACTTTGTCACACTTATGATCAAACAATGCACATTCTCCAAAAGTTTGTCCCACTCAAACCTAAAAAGAGAAATAAAAAGCAACATTTAGTATTTTGGCATTAAATTACCATATTGCACTGACTTCTTTCCATTTCAGAAATGAGCACATAAGGGAGAAAACTTTATATTCATACACACAAATGAGTCAGAGAAGTTGTTTTAATCATGTCTTAAAGAAGGCACACAGCCTCAGACAAGACAGGTCATGGAGGAAGGATTCCTTAGAAATGAAGGTGCTTGGGGAAACATGAGAAATCAAGTGGACAGTAATCTAAAACTAATATAGAATAGATATTTCTATAGTTTATCCACTGAAATTAGTCAATGTGTGCATTGATTTGACAGGAAAGTCACAGTTACAGAGGAGCTGCCTCAGCATTATGATAAAATGCTGCAGTATGAGTGTAAGACATGGTCAGGCAGACAGGAGTAAGGCACTTGCTGGGTGCAGGAAAGCAGCAGGATAATGTGGATTTGTATTGTTTGAATATTGGCTCAGTTTCATTGTTCCTGGGCAACATGAAAATTACAGGCTGGGGCAGAAAATACATTCAGAGCTCTCCTCAACAACAGGAAGGCTGCTTCTACCACTGCCACCCCTCCCTCCATCCACCACCAACACTCTAAGACAGCTGCAGTGCAAATGCAGCTGCGTCACGTTCTCTTTACAACCTTAGAAGTGCAGCCCAGAGCCATTCAGAGCGTCCAGTGGGAAGCACAGCACAGCCTGGGCTGGTAGAGAAAGACCGCGAGGAGGCCAATGCTCAATGGGGAATTTACCAGCAGCCAATGTTGCATAGTTCACCCCCTGAGAGATGGACAGGGCTTCATGAATCGACAGCCTTTTCTGGGGAACCTCTGAACGAGAAATGTGCCAGTGACTAGACTATCAGCACCACTTCTCTTGCTGCCAATGACAGCTCTAGTCAGAGTGTTAACAGCAAGTCATTTGCTTGCTGACTAATTAAGTTACATAGCTTTTTAGCCACCTGTTTTATGCAATTTTAACAGGTGCATACAATTAACTAACTGGAAATGACAGGAATTCAGGAAAAAAAATATAGTTAAATATCACAAAATAGTTTTCAGAGGAGAGCTGTTGGAAGTCATGGTATATGGCTAGTGAAAGTGTATCTGCCATGTCTTGCTGTCGCTCACTCCTATAAACTTCACTCCAGCGGTGATACAAAAATGGCACCAAGTAATAGAAATAAGACGGGCTGAGAGAAGCCTCATTTAACTATGTTGCCTATGACCTGGCTACTACGTAACCACAACTCCACAGTTCAAGTCTGGCTGTGGATCCTTGTTGTAAGCCATGCCTGCCTAATCCACATGGCAACCCAACCACAATCCTGCACACTGGTCAGACAAAAAAGGGAAACCTCATGCAATGCTTAATTGTCAGTTTATTTTTAAGATTCCTAAATATAAACCTTGAGCATATTTGCAACCATAAAAAGAAAACACAGATTTGCATTTACCCCCCTGGCCTTTAGACATTTGCTTAAAATCTGTTCAAAATTTAGATGTAATGACAGCCACTGACAGCAAAGTATGACTTCCGAGCGCATATACACAGCAAATATTAACTATATGAGTGGATGACTACTACTCTACTATATTCTCCTGAGTTATAGGGTGACATGTTAAAGTCTGATTTCATCTGTCATGAATATTGACCAGATTAGTGTGTGCATTAGTGTGCGGTTAGTGTGCACTTTTCAAAATTGTGGGCCCCTTACCTGTATGGGGCTAAATTTGACTAAAAAAGCAACAACCCTTGAGATCACTCTTAAAGTGTGTCTCTGCTTGCTATACAAACTGAGGGCTAAAGCTAAAACTGTCAACTCTTTGCCCCAATTCACCACTTGTATGTTGTGCTGCCATGAAGATGGGTCACTTGCAGGATATAAATATCAAATGCAATTAAGACTATTACAGGCTAAGGAAAAAGGGGCTATCTGAATGATTACAGAGGCAAATAAGTCTGTGGAGATTCTCAGTCATCCAGGTCATGATTATCTTGAAAAGTCATTAAGACAAGGCAACTGGACTTGTTGAAATTTGTTGGGAAGACGTTTCACTTCTCATCCAAGAAGCTTCTTCAGTTCCAAAGGGAACAAGTCCAGTTGCCTTGTCTTAATGACTTTTCAAGAATTACAGAGGCAACATTTTTACCCTATTTATGTTAAAACAGTGAATCATATATTCTTTAATTTTACATCTTGTAAATGAGCACAAGACTGTGCCAGATTAATAAGAATGATTGACCCCTGCAGAGTATTCATAGCACAAATTTGCAAGGGAAAAATGTAACAAGCTTAAAACATAGCACAATGAGTTCTGTACAAGACACTTGTTCCGTGCCTGTATGTATAAGGATAAGCCCCATATGAATAACCTGTCCAGTTAAAAATTTGTACATTTTTTTTAAAGCATAAAATGACCGAGTTGTTGCCATATGCTGGGCTCCCACCTTCATACCAGAGGGAAAACGTAACTGGAGACATGAGTTCTCGTGTCACTGTGAAATGTACACCAGAGGTTATTTCTGGTTGCTTAGCAGGATCAGATCTTCTTCAAGGAAAGAGTTGTATCCTGAAAAGGCCTGGATTAGACTGCAAAACACTATCAGAGAGTTTCCACCCATACCTATGGCAAGGGGATATCATGGTTTACCAGGATGACAGACTCCTAGACATTTGGCTACCTTGGAATGATAGATAAAAGAAAAAAAAGAAAGATTGATATCAACAGTATCCTAGAATAACAATAATTTGACAACTTAAAAAAAAAAAAAAAAAAATGTCATAACTAGCTGCAGAACCTTGAAGACAATGATAAGTCACATTTAAAACCATTAAGATGTGATAACAACATTTGACCTTAAGGACCAGTTGCTTGATTGTCACAAGAAACAGACAGCTGCCAAAGAGCCCTGAGGAAGAGCAGTGGAGGTAATGTGAGTGAGATCCACATTTGTGAATCAGATGCCCTTGTGGACTTATTTGGACATTGGCTGACGTCCAGCGAGACTGATCCACTGACAGTGTGCCTCTGAGCCGTTAATCTGCCCTCTGGCTGTAAATTAATGCCAGTCCTCATTCACCCGACTGGCCACACACTTTTCTCTAACAGACCTCTGATCTGGTTAATGACCAGAAAAGTCCCTCATAGCATGGGACAGATTAAACCTTGGACCTTGCCACAGGAAATTAACTTACTTATACAGTATAGCACTAACAGAGAACAAATGAAAAGCAGTTTTATAGGGATAAACCTTAGACGCTGCCATTTAGGTAGACAAAAGGAATGAACTTAGCTGGGGGTGAATTCTAACCAGCTTTTACGGTAAATCATTTCATGGACACTATTATCACACCCCTGACTGTACTCTCACACTGAAGAATTAACACCAGTTCTTCCCAAGACACCTCAGTGGGCATTTATTCAGCACGCAGCAGTAATATAGTTCACCTTAAGAACTTAAAATCTTTCTACTTATGATTGACTGTTCTGCTTGCTGCAAGCTCCCAAGCAACCCAAACAATTGGGTTTTGTGGCGCTGAAAGGGGGGCAAAGGTCACCAAGCATTTGATCCATTTACATCCATTTCTCTAGCTGCCATATAACAGATCCTTTTCTTTCTTTCGTTTAACGCAGCCAAATGTCTCTAATCAAATCGTAGAACCATTAGCCAATCAGAAAAGGTGGGAGGAGAGTGTCTACATGGCTGGGAACGTGACCGGAAAAAGAATTACAAGAAATATTGCCTGAACCTACAACAGATCTTGCTGCCGACATGGAGTTAGTGACTGTCAGCAGAGTGGACATGTTAAGACATATAGATAAGAAGCACATCCCCGGATCCCATCGACAAAACACGCTTTAATGACTGTCTCTGTCATAGTACAGTTAGACGGTTAGCAGTTTAAGATGCCAGTCATCACTCTTACTAAGACCGCAGCCACTCCTATTTTCATTGAAAAAAAAATCTCTGGCGACCAGAAAGGAGTATTTGAGTGATCTGTAACTTATACGTGTGTGAATGTGTGTCTGTGTTAGTGGCAAGTGTCGAGGGAACACGCGGTGACGACGGGCGACCACATGCTTGACACCTTCACTTAGGGCCCCTCGTCGTTGAATGACGCAGAAATAAAAGCTTAGCCCTTTACAGCAAGAAAAACACACCGTGCTAGATTACCGAATGCCTTTTGACATTACGTAAATCAAGCTGCTTAGTATATTTAAATACCGATGTAACGCTAATGTAATCAAACAATGTCCCAACAACAATGTGGGGCCATAAAATGCGTGCGCACCGAAAGGAAGAAAAAAGTGATCAGGCCCGCCTAATGTTGGCACTCAAGTAAGCTCATAATTGACGGGAAAATGACAGTTAAATAAGTGACTTTCTGAGTCGTACAACGAGTAAGGACTTAATAAGAGGCAGCTAAAAATGTTAATATTTCTCCCAGGAGTTAACATTAGCTTGAGTTAGCTTGCTGTAAACGGATTGCCACCTTCAGTCGAGAAGGGTTTTAGATACTGGCTATAACTTTACTGTCGATTTATCGTTCACTTCACATATGAGGAATAATATTATTATACAAAAGTGTAATATCTATAAACTCTGTCGGTGAAGAATGAATGACTCAGCTTAGGAGTGCCACCCTTTAAGTGGGAGGTGGCCATTTTTGAGTGACTGCTAGCTAGTTTAGTGGTAGTGGGCTTTGGTGCAGAATGTGGCTCTCTTCCTTAAGTAAGCCAACTTGGGTTGAGCTGATGACTACAGAGATGAAAACAAGATCTTGCCACATTGAACGGTCATTGATTAAAAATGTCACGGGTAAACTGAGGGAAAGGAGTCAGGTGACCGGTCAGTCAGTTGATACTTCAGTGCATTCGAAGACTAACACGACACCTGAACATCCAAATGATACAAACCTTGGGATAGTGCGGAGGTCTCCGGTTCCTTTGGTCTCATCTTGCCGAGAGAACCACACCTCCAACAGCTTCTCAGTCCCCTCGAAGAAATGTGCACCGTTATCTTCCATCATGAGACACTGACACCCAACAAAAAATATTAACCGTCGGTTGTAACGTTTACAGCTTAGTAAATCCTTTCTCGATCAGTTATAATGTATTGAGGTACAGTCCTTTAAGCAATCCAGGTGTTGATTTTTCTTGAGTTACCGTCTTCCCTTTTACAGAGAATACCGTTAGCGAGTGCTAGCTAATGTCGCCGGCCATACTGTGTAGAGCCCTGGATGGGGATGGCGTGCTGTCTTTATATCCTAGTCGTGCCTACGTCAGTATTTGCGATAAGCCAATCTAATTGTAGGACTCTGGCTTGTAATATGCGGTTGGCCCTAGGACCTATCAGTCATTGTAAAAACAGGGTTTCCTCACGTGACGTTGTAAAGATATATTTTTTACAGCCTACACGTAGAACGTGACAAAGCTCCGTATGAAAAAATTAAAATTAACTAGCTCCGATTGAATTTTTGATGGATGTTAAAATGAAATAACAGCAAATGGTTTGGGCTTGGTTAAGCAATTTGTATGCATTTACTACGTTTGTACACTCAAATGTGTAAAATGCAAGTTTCTATGTGACTCAGTTCTTTTATAACAAGTTCTTACTTAATAACAATCACATATTTGTATATTTTACTCTTGCCTCTTAACGTCAAGACTAAATCCGTTTAGTTGTTGTTTGTATTTTCTTGTTTTTCCTTGTTTGCAGACAAAAGATACACAACTAGGACTCTGAGTTACAAAAAATGTAAAACTACAACTTTAACAAAAACTTATGCTATTTAAAGAGTCCATTGAAGGTGAATTACACATACTGTGGTAGCATTATACTAGCATTATGCAGTACTATTGTAACTGCACGGGTCTAGGCTAATTACAGAGAAAGACATGGTAAGTCTTAGTGTGTTATTCTGCACTGCAAATTTCCATTAACATAATAATAATAAGAAGAAGAAGAAGAAGAAGAAGAAGAAAAACAAAAATAACAATTATACAGAATTGGGTAAGTTCGTTTGACACCTTATCTAACTATAGAGGACAACTGTATTAAAAAAAAAAATCTCGGTGTATAGATTCACAATTATTGTTTTTGTTTTTTGGTTTTTTGTTTTTTGCCTGATAAAACTTAGTGTATATGCTATGAAATTAATCAGAAATGCAGGATTCAGAAAAATATTCTAAATATGCTTAAACAGTTAAGCATTTACTTTGAACGAGAAGCCTTTCTTGTACACCATGAAATTCAAACCTTGCACACCATGAAATCTAAACCACTACATTTTTGAAGAGCACTCAGTACGCAAAGTGCAACAAACCGCAGCGACAAAAGCGGATCGTAGTTTCCTGGTTTTTCCGCTTACTATCTGGCGAACGGTGGAGCTGGTTTACAAGAACTACCTTACCCAGCAAACATTGCGCGCCAATTAGAAACGTCAACGAGCCAGTGAACATTAAGCGGAGCAGACCAAAATCCCAAACAAGGAAATGGTGGGGGAATAAAACGACCAGATTATTTAATTAATGCATGTAATAATTAATATTTTATTTTATTGTAAATTAAGACGTATTTATGGGTTGAAATGGATTACGACTTCAAAACAAAGCTGGCGGCCGAGAGAGAGAGAGTAGAAGATCTGTTCGAATATGAAGGTTGCAAAGTGGGTCGAGGCACCTACGGGCACGTTTATAAAGCTAAGCGCAAAGACGGGTAAGATAACCGTGAACGTTATTGCTTTTACTGACATAAAACTGACTGCAGGATGCATTAATTGAACACACACCTCAGTCGTGTGTTGAACGGGGCGTTAAATTTGAGCCTCCCAAAGCGATAACCCGTGTCTCTGTGTTTTTGTTTTCATGTAACGCACTCTCTCACTCACCAACGGTCTCCCCCCCTCCCTTTCCTCCTCCCCCACCGCCTCCTCTCCAACCCCCCCACCCCCAAAACAACACATTAAAGCAGCGGTGCTATTTCGATTTTGACAAGTCTCGACTTTACGTTGCCAATCAAGACAGCTTGCCCTCAATGCATTTATACGCACTGGAGGTCAATGGTATCGTCATTCAACACGAAAGTACATTTCAGCGTCCAATCGCCGCCAAGCTGCTCCCCCATTTTTAACAACGTGCACTGCCAAACTTTCTTTAGACTCACAGTTGAATTTAAACTGTAATTGCTCTTTGCACTATTTCTTTCAAGCATGCGACGCGGCAATTCATATGTGAATTCCGTGTACCGTGTATAACAGCAACGGCAAGATGTATATTATGCCCTCATATTTCTATTCTACTATATCAGCAGTATCAGTGTTTGTTGCTAAAATTGGCCAGTGTCCAATTGAAAGTAAACTTTTACAGTGCAATTTTATTTTATTAATGAAACTTTTTTGGTAATTCATAACATTGCCCAAACGTTAGATTAACAACCTGACAGCTCCTTAGGTGAAAATCAGAAGTGCTTTTACCAGGGAAATAGTGCATGAATAGTCGCATTTTTTCTTCCTTTCTTTATTAATATAGCATATCACACCTTTTTTGTATGCTGGTTAAACGAAGTAAACAACCAGGAGAAGTTTTATACTGATCCTACATTCTACATTAGTAGTGGTGTTTGATGACAGAGACTGGGTACAAGCCAGATGTGACCAGTTGATGCAGAATAGGATGTTTATGTCATTGTTATAAAATTGTAATAATACATTTTATCCTTGTTAAAATGAAAGTGCAACAATATCATTTTAGAAATTAAGGAATGCCATAAAATTTGCACCAGGTCTAGGCCAAATATCTTGAAACCTAGCTTTGTCCACAATTTTGATGCTCAATTTCTTTTCTTTTAATCAGTTTTTATGTCATGTATCTTTTTATATCATTGGGGACTGTACAGTGTTATTTGGGTAGGTCTGGCAGAGTGGAGGGACAGATGTTGGCAGACATCTGCTAAGAGACAGGAAGTTCTAGAAGTGAGAGCCATGGGCAGAATGGCGCTTCTGGAGGAATAAACGCCCACACTTGTTTGAGTTCTGTTCTGATCAAGAGCCATTCACTAACATAGCAACAAGGAGTTCAGCATTTAGTTTTCAAACTTTTTGGATCAAAAAGACGTCAGATATTAGAAGCTTTTTTTAAAAAGCTTAATAGATGCTTTGACTGTGTAAAAATGGTACTTGATACAGCCCTGATTTGCACAAGCCAAAAGACTGTCGACAGTTCAGTATCAGTTAAATGTTACAGATAAACAGATACCATTGAAGAGATTATGTGATGTCACAGCCTGTTGTTGTTGTTACACGTTAAAGGTTGTGTTGGATGATATTAAAGAGCAGACAAAATTATCACTGTAACCAACATAATAGTCTCAGGTAAGTCTCTTCCTACAAAGGTGAACACATGAAGGTCATGGCAGTCATTTCAGCAGCACGAATACCTGGAGCTTGTTTAATGCTGCGAGTAACATCCTCTCAGGCAATACAGATTGTTTACATGGTATACAGTGTATTTAGCTCAAGGGCTTTCTTTTAAAACACTGAACAAATTAACATTAAGATATCTATGATGTATAGTACAAAAAAATAATTGTGCTTTTGGGAGATAACCTTGTCATCTTTTTTATTTACCTTGATTAATTCTTTTTAATGCAGGTGTTATAGAACCTCTGGTTTCTTTTAGATTCAGTATTAGACCATTATCATGCCTTGACTAATAAGTAAGTAATGTAGCTAATAGATAATACATCTTGTAATATGGAATGTTGTTGATATTGTCTGTCCTAGGAAAAAAAAAAATGCAGCCAGAAGTGAAATCTTGAGTTGCTGCTGTTAGCTTACACCGCAGTATGGATTAGATTGTAGGCTGTGAGCCCTTGATATTGGGGCATCCCGTATTCTTAGTAAACTTAACTTGCAAGACCTATTTAAGTAAAAGAGAATGCATTCAGGATGCACACTGATTAATGGTGCTGCAAGATCATCAGCTGATTAGGGGACATTCTATTGATTTCTGATTTATTCTTAGGCAACGTTTGCTCTTTAAGACAAGGTATGTTTATGAAATTTTTCAATGTACCTGTCTAAGAACTGTTTTTGTTGTAATGGTTATCTCAGATTTGGTTAGACCTATGGAATTTTAAGTCATCCTCTCTGCTCACTCACCTTCCTTATTCTCATGTGCGCATAAACCCCAGGTCATAATTGAACTTCCTTTGCAACTTTAGCAAGTGTATCCCAGTTGAAAGGAAAAGGAGACGTTTTCTCTAAAAGGTGTGGAGACGTACTTGTGAGTAGATGGTGTACTTCATGTGCGTACCATCTGTAATTGTCCTTATGTAGGCGCCAGGATGTGAGCTGTGTGGCTCAACCATGAACTTCAATGTGTGCATGTCTGTGCTGCAAACACTGTAAACACAGCATGGTAACCCTATTCAGTGAGGCATTTTTCCTTTGTGTGCTATGATTTTTCCACTGTGACATGTTGGCATTAAGATGCTGTTTTTCCTTTTGAGTGTTGTAAAAATACAGCAAATATGGTACCAACCATTAATAGGATGTATCAGCACTTGTGGTTATCTCATCGCATCAACTCTAATGTTTTAGGCATGGCTTTATTTCCAGAGCTGTAGAAAACACATTGTAGCTTTGAAGCCTCATTCATAAATTTGACAGTCAAATTCCAATTAACATTCAAATGCTTTGCGGTCTTTCTAAAAACAGTGCTTCTGTACAGTTACAGATAAGATTATGCTACACTAAAACTATCATCATTAAGCTATTTGAGAGTTGATTTCTAGTGGTCCACTGTTTCTGACTCCAGTGATCCAGTTTACAAATTTCAGATCATTATAAAATCTGGAAGTGCAGATTCATGGAAAAAAAAATTACATAATTACTTTAAAAATGTGTCTTTTTTAAAACAAAATAATCTGCTTCAGTCAGTATTTGTTAATGTTCCTCCTTGAAAAAAAAAAACAGTTTTACTGTGGTAAAAAAAAAAAAAGCAGGTTGCTTTCCAGCTTTCGTACTCACAAAATACGGCATAAACCTGCATAGCAAAATTCCAACAGCACTATAAACTACATTTATATTATTACCACAGTAACAAAAAAAAAAAATCTTTCCTCTTACACTATAACAGCCACTGTACTTGCACATTGAGTGAGTGTGGGTCACACTAAGCTTGTGCATTAGATAGTTCAAACTTTGAGTGACTTTTTTTTCCCTCATAACCATGAAAATGAATAGTATGGATTTAAATACAGTATTCAAACTGCAGATTAAATGACAGAATTGCAACAGTCCCTTTAATTTCTGTGGTAAAATGGCTAAAATTGTCACTTTGATCGCAGTTCCTTAGATTCTAGCCTTGTGTATGATCTATGTTAGTTCTCCTATTAATATACTATAACAATATTACACAAAACGTTTGGTCTTGTTGGACTGTTCAGATCCAAAGTGTACCTTGTTAAGACATGTGCAATGCTGGCATTACATCATACAGACCAAGAGCTGATCACCAGCGTTTCCGCAGACCACTGTGTTTCAAATTGTTGTAATAGCAGAGGCCTGTGCCAGCAATGCTAGCACAGAAATACAAAAGAAGGACAAGGATAATATCATCAAATGCTCTCAGAAAACAATAAAGATAAATACATGACTGAAATAGATGCATTTAACAAAAGTTAAATTATAAAAAATTTATCGAACAAAATTGCCTCCCACATCAACTGTTATCTGTTGTGTATTTTTTGTGCGTGCTAAACCATCTTCTATGCATTTTTATGTCTGTTCCTCACTGTGGGATCCTTAAGCAGCTGCTTCAGTATGTAGAACTGACATCAGAGGCAGTCTGCCAGAGAAAGCTCTCTGATTGGCTGTTTAGCCTCGTTAATTGGGCAGTTCAGGCTGAAATGCAAGGCCAAATCAAGCAAAACTTTACTGTGCCAGGTGAAACATTATTCTGAGCATGTGGCTAGAGATTAATCAGACCCACAGTGAAATAATAACAGTTTATTTGTTTTTTCACCTTTTTAGAAAGTGACAGAAGACTGATGTTTTGAGTACAAGACAGTTAGCAGCAGTTTGAAAATGTAAAATACTTTGAGGGTTATAAAAAGGAGCTGTACATTAACTGAAAACAGTGTGTCAGTGTTATTTGATATTATTTCTGAATGAAGAAAAAGCAAAAGGCCAAAAGAATAAATGTTATGAGCAGTTTGAGCATCTGTGCAGCTCAATTAGTATTAGAGATGTGTGCCTTAGAGCCCCATTAATCCATGACCATCTCCAATGCAAATTAGTTTGAAGTGGGTTTGATCTCAGCACCACAAGGACCTGTTTGATCCATGCAGGCTGCTCACTGAATGAAGCTCTTAGTGGATGTGGTCCCCAGATTGTGTTTGCATTTTAATCACTCTTCTTTGCACTGTTTTGAACAGAACATGTTTCCTTTTGGCTCTCATTTTCTCCGCTGCTCTCTGGTCAGATTGTCAGACTGCTTATTTTATCTCAATAATCAATATTAATCCGCTGAGTACGCTCTGCCCTGTGGTGTTGCATTTCACTTGTTAACTGGTTTTCATGCACTAATATGTTTCACAAGGGCATGCAGCTATGCTGTAAATGCCAGAAATGAAAAACAATAAATAGCAACAGCCAAGAGCTGCAGCTAAACTGGTGTGTAGTTTGAATCCTGAGCTTCTGTCTTTGCATCAAGGATGAAAATCAGGCAGGGCAGTGCTCTGGGTTGGAGAAGCAACAACAAAGCACTCCTACAGGGAATAAATGGCTCTTTGCTGCCACAGACTATCTCCAAGGCTATATCTTTGCATGCCCTCTTCTGACCTTCTCTTCCTATCGAAACACCTCCAGCCTCAATAAACCGAAGAATAAAAGCTAAAGCAGCCAGTAAAGAATACTTTTTTCTTGTAGTAATGTTAGTCCTATTTTTTTGTTTTATCTCTACAGGAAAGATGAGAAGGAGTATGCACTGAAACAAATAGAAGGCACTGGAATATCGATGTCCGCCTGCAGGGAAATCGCAGTAAGTCACAGCTTTTGTACGACAGTGCTTGTTTCCAGGGCATCAGATCACTGCACATTTTAAAGAAAGAGCTCAACATTTTGCAAAAACATGCTAATAAATTGAGTTGACAGGAGCTATTCATGTCTGTAATATGAGTTCAGAGCTCGACTCAAGAAGTTGTGAGCCAAGCTTTGCTGAAAGACCCCAAACAAGAGAAACAGCTGGGCTGGTTCTCTCCAAATGAAAAAAACAGCCTACGCCTTACTAATTAACATATTTGACCAATCCATACTAATCCACACAGAAGCAGAAATATCAAAATGATTAGTTTTGTATTTGCATTTCTGTTTTCCTCCAGGTTTGACATGAGCCAAAATTACACACTCCACACCCGAGAGTGTGCAAGCTACAACATGCCAATCCTGTAGACACCACATCTCCTCTGCATGTGCACAACACATCCTCTAAGCGGAAACCACAAAGCAGTATAAAACAAATGACTACGTGTCTGTCTGTGCTGTTGGTGCTCGCCCTGTTTGGCTGAATATCTAGGCAATTGCCCAATGAACAGTGCCCTGACTCAAGCTCTATACTTAATATACAAACATGAGGGTGATATCAATCTTATCATTTCAGTATCAAAAAGGGATGAGTATTTTACTGAGAAAAAAAACCCCAAAAAAATGAACTGCTACTTAATTACTCAGCTGGTCTTTAGAGATGCAGGGTCTGAGTTGTAACTAACTACACAAAATGTTACCTGCACATTCACAGAAGACACTTAGATTGAAAAATCCAGCTCTTACTTGTGTTGTTAGTGGGCTTTCTTTCACTTTTTTTTCATCTTTTAATGCATCTACTGGACCTGGTATATCTTAGTGTTTAATGACTCACCACTGTATAGAGAATTTTAAAAGCCCTACTCTCTATTCGCTGTCCACGCATGTTGAATAAAGGCATTCTTTGCTGTAACTGAATTCAGAACATGAAGTTGCTGAATAAACAAAGTGTCATTTATAGTTTTGTACTTAATTGTCTTCTAAATATGAGAGTGAGGCTTTTAGCAGTCAGTTTAAGAAAGCTTAACACATTTATTATTCATTACACCTCTCAAACTAAAGAAATAAAGAGCATGTTTTTCAAGGTTTTCTGAACTTTCTTTGCAGGTCTATAAATGTGTATTTGCCATCGATAAAAGACATTACTCATATGGAAATGGATTAGACACTGAATTTAAAAATATGTGCGTGAATAGATGTGCATCAGAATTCAAGTGGGGGTTGATTTGAAACTCTTTTTCGCTTTGACTGCTGTTTTGATCGCAGTTATACTTACTAGGCTTCTTAAATGCTTGCTAAGTTGAAGAGTGAGGTCTCCAAAATTGACACTGTTGTGTTAAAATCAGTTTTGACAAATTTGCGCAGAGGTGTTTGTGTTACTAACCATTGTAAAGTGCTGATTGGTTCTGTTTAGGAATTGAATCAACCTTCTCTGTGGGTAAAAGCCAATGACCACCCATCCTTCCTTGATCATGTTTTAAATCACAGTGTGTTTTTGAATGACAATAAAGACGAGGTACTGACAGTTGAGCAGATCAATGTGCTGCATGCACCTCTATAACATTTAACCCTTTTTTAAAAGTTTAAAAAAGCCGGTATGTTTTGGATAATGACAGGTGGACCAGCATGAATAAATCAGTACATGTATGAAAAGAGCTTCATATAATGGATTTGCCTCTTTATGATTGTTGTTGCAGACCTGTAAAGAAGCATTTGCTTATTGATGTTGACCTTTGGTCCCCAGAGCTGGATGTTATTGATGTTTTAGATGATAAAACATTTTATTATATCACACTCAGTGCCAAGTTGTCATTTTCACATTTAAACAGCAATTAAATAGTATTGCATAAAACCACAAGGTTAACAGAATGGCTAACATTTGTGTCTGTTATGAACCATGTATGTTAAGACTTTGACGTGGTTCCAGTCAGCACTTGATTTGGAGTCTGTAGTATCTGTGGAGAGAGTGGTGCAGCTTGAGGGTATGTTAGCCTGCTACTCAGCCAGTCCTGTCAAGCTGCAGTTAGAGAAAGAATGTGGTCCCTTTGACAGGCAGATATTATGTAAGTCTCTGGTTTGTAGTAAAACTTGTACATCTGAAAGGAGTCACGATAAGCAATGCTAAACACACTGTTTTTTGTTTTTGTCATTTAACTTGTAGGAATATTTAATTTACCTTAAGTTTCCCATTCAGTAGTTGACAAGATGATGCATATTTACAGTTTCTCTTTATGCCAGGAATAAAAAAAACAGGTTTTAAACCCATCTGAAAAAAAATCTTCATCCACCTCAAGTGTGCAGATGTAGTGGTTGGTGGATGAGGTGGTGAGAAACTTTTGTTTGCCTGATGGTTTTGGAATGAGCTCAAGGTGCAAACCAGTCTTTTTGCTCAAGCCTCAGCCTGCAAGATGATTAACTCACTGCACAAAAGGAGTAGAAAGCAGTGGCTTTCAAAAAAAAACCATCTCAAAATTCAGTCAGGACACCAAGGAATGTGTTGGAAATGGCTGGCAGTTAATTAAAGGATACATATTTAAAAGTGCATGGGACTCTTATTACACTTCAAATTTCTAAAGATACTAGCCAACCAGATGGTGGCAACTGTAACCTCCCAGTGTTTAAAAATATATTCACAAAAGACTAGCATCCTTTCTTCAGATACAGTTGCAAAACAGATCAAATACTACATGGTTCTGTTTTTCTCCTCACCTGACAAATATATCAAGGTATCTGAAGTTTGTTGATAATGTTGACATTCAGTCTCTAAATCAACATCTAAAGTTTGTGCAGCATGTATCACTGGGCTTGGTAGAGTATTTTGTGAGTTGGCTTGGACAAGTGAAGGGACACATGATGACTGAACAGCTGCTGAGAGAGGGAGAATTCTGGAGGAAAGAGCTGGAGGGCAGAATGAAGTTGTAGAGAAATAAATATCTCGAGTGGCACCAGATTTTACCCTATTTCAGAGCTGTTTACTGGCTGAAGGAGAGTTCTGAGTATGTGTCTTAAACTTGAGATTAACAAAGTCAACATGTCTGCAACAGCTCAAAAATATCTTTCTTTTGTTTGTTTTGTAGTGAGAGTGGAGCTGCTTTATTGCATATGTTGACAGACTTTCAAGGCTTTATTTAAAATTCTTAAAAGAAGCCATAAATGTAGAAACGTGACTTTCTGGTACAGCTTTAAAATTATAGTGAAAGCATTTTTTCAAAGTAAAATGCAGCTGTCAATTAATATGTCAGGTTAAATAGACCTTCGGTAACCTTAGCAGACACTTAGTATTTGGGAACAATACAGAGAATTTTTAAATAACCTTGATACCAATCAGTATTGGAAACAAGAAATACCACTTGCGGATCTTTTTGTTGACCATCTGTTGCGCTGTAGCATTGTCTCCTGACTTCCCTCTTACTCCTGTCAACGTGTCCACTCTATAATTTTGTCACTTGGGTGTCAACATTAGTTTGAGTCATTTTATTACCAAGCTAATGAACCCCTCCAATCAAAAATCTGTTTTTCTTTTGTTTATATACCCCAGAATTTGACCTGTTGACCTATTGGCTTGTTTGTCAAGAGGTGTTTTTATATTCCTTTACCAAAGGGATAAATGGTCAGTGCACTTTTCTAAAGTCTTAAATTCAAATGGAACCCAGCTCAATTTGAAACGTCACATGTGCTTTGATTCTCCCTGCTAAAAGCATGGACCATTTGCTTTAAAGTCTTGCACCATGTCAAAACATTACATTCCCTTTCATGACTGTCAAGGTATAACTCTGAGATGGCACAAAGTTGACAATTTGTCCCCATGTTTTTGGGCCACCTGATAGCACTGCTGACACTACCGAATTTATGCTCTTCAGTATAAAATAGTTCTTTTTTCTCCGGTGCCATCTTGTGGAATTAAACTTATCCTCAAATGAAGCAGAACAAATTGTTTTATATAACAATTTTAGGGTTGTTGACCCCATAAGTGATTCAGTCTCATGCACACACATACTTATGAGCAGGTGGCTTTCATTAGGATTGAACAAACAATTTACAACAAATGTGTTCAGTTAGGAGGGTCTGAAGAATCAGATTGGGAGCAACAAGCAAGACTCACATAAAAGTTTGGTTGAGAAATGCAATTTTTAAAAAATTCTTACATGTTTTAATGTTAAAATTTAATCTTAAAGTGTTTTTAATCTAATATTGGTTTTATTTGACCTTTGTTTTCAGTTGAGATGTAGTTATTAAGCTCCCAATTTACTTTCTGTGTTTAGTTTTATGGGCACTTTATTTCCTAAGAGTGTTTGGCTGGTTCCTCTCTCTGACAGTCTTTCATTATCTGCATCTCAGTGGGTGTCAGATTGCCTGCAGGCTCATCAATCTCTCCCTCAGGTCCTGATAGCAGCTTCTCTGAACAGGCAGACTGAATCATGCCTGTTGAGACTCAAGTTTTTGTCATTGTAATAATTGACACTTATTTACCTCGTGACAGGTGACTTTCACATATACCGTAGTTTTGTGCACACTGAGTAACTATTGGTGTTGTAATAGTTTCCACTGTGTCTTACATTCACCTAACACATGGGCTAGACCATTACAACACGTTTGCTCAGTCTTGTGTTACTTGCATAAGCAGAGAAGCTTTGTGGTCAAATTTGAAAAGAACAATGATCCATTTTTAAAGCTATTTGATGATGGAAAAGCAGGCTTGATTTCATATCCACCCTGCAGGGAAAGTTAAAATAAGATGTATTTTGTCATGGGGTTAATAGCATTCTTTTATAAAATGATCAGTTCAGACCATGAAAACGTCTCCTGAGGGTGGCAGACACATGCATTGCCAGGGGTTTTGTTTTTCCTTTGGCTGAAACAATGAATGCTAACTAAAAAATCATTACCCACTGATATCTAGACAGGAAGCCCAAGTGCCATGTCTAAGCTTTTTTAGAAAGGTTGGTGCTTGTGGAACAGTAAAAGAGGAATGGGTCTTTGGCTCTGTGTTTCAAAGCAATATGATGTTCTAACAATGTCTTTTGTGTGTGGTTTTTTGTCACTCTGCAGTGTTTTTTGCAAAGGTTGTAGTCTTTGATTTGTGTAATTCAATTCAAGGACAAAGTTGTGTAAGACATTTTAGCTCAGTGTCTGATTAGTCAGCTTTGGTTGATGGTTTGCACTGGATGTACAGACTGAAAACAGCCCTGCCGTAAAAATGAAAAGTGAGGGTCACATTGTTTCAGTCACTGGTGAAACCATGAAATCAGATCCATTCAACTTGTCTCACTCCATACCCAGCTGTGTGTTCTCAATAAAGAGATTTATATCAGCATATTCAGGCTTACACGACCTTCTTGTCCAATAAATGAAACACAAACAGTTCCTGCTTTAGGATTGCTAACTGTCTATGGAAAAAAGTTTTTGTCAGCATAAGTACATTTTTATTTTACATCTCTTCATCTGACCAGTCCACCTGTGAATGGCTCACTAAACAACTTGGCTCCTTTAGAGGTGTTTTTAACTTTGGTTGCTAAAACTTTATTGTTACTGGAATGTTACATCAGCCCTTGTTTCTTGAGCTGGTTTCCTGTGTTAACTTTTGTTAAACATGTCACAAATTTAAATTTGTATTGAATTGAATTTCAAAACAAGTTCCTGACAAAAAGTTCACACCATGTCTACATTTTCCTGTTAAAAAACTTGTCTGGTAACGTTTACTTACTTCTATTAGAGGCATGTTTAATTTATTTCCAAATCTTCTTTGAAAATCCCCTCTCTTTTCCTTGTCGTATTTTTAACATGACACTGCTTGTTCATGTTTTCTGGACAAATGGGAGAAGCTATGATAAATATATTGTGTGTTTATTTGGCTAAAAAAATTTGTTATACCTGCTTGATTTCAGAAAGTACTTGCTAAGGTGTGCTTGTTTTGCCACGATCGGTCTTGCTAGTTGTTGTTTGCCGTTACAGTGGTTAGTCAGACTTCTGCATTAATCAGAGCAGCTTTACCTTTGATTTCAGTGGGAGATTTGGTGTGCGTCTATGCGAACAGCTGTTTCGATACAGTTTAAGCCTTGTATATATACAAAATGATCACTCACAATGTCAAAAAAAGAACAAACTTACTGCTTACTGACAGACAGCTTCTGAGGTCAGAGGACCTCTGGAGGAGTAAACATCTGGAAGGCAGGAGGAGAAGTTGGAGTGTATTTTAGGGATTAAAGAGAGGATTTATAGCCCAACACACTATTTTTCCAAATTGCCTTTTTCTGCCGTTTATGACATCTTTGTTCAACTGGGTTAACTTGCTGAATGAGTTTTTGCCAAAAAAAAACAAAAATAACAAAAATCACTCAAAAAACAACCAGCAGTTCACCTATTCATTCAAAGCCTAACCTTTGGAGGGTATTTTGAAATAAAATTTTAGCCAGTTTTAAAAAAAATTAAGCCTGTTTTAATACTATTCCAATTGTGCTTCCAGTGAAAAATTTTCGCTGCACGTTATGACCAGAGAGCCTCAGATATGTTGTATTTCAAAAGTTATTCTTGGCAATTGACAGATAACAGAGACTCTGCGTGACAAACTGCTGAGTTTGTTATAGCAGCACAGTGGCTGCAGAAGTTTGGGTTAGATAGGACTATTTTTGATGACAATTTAAAAAAAGAATGCTCATCCCAGCACTGTCATCGAAGACTGGAGAACATTTAATGAATATTAAAAAAAAAAAACAAAAAAACGTGCACTATCTGCATTTCTCACCTACATGGAACAGAGATATATTCCAGCAGGGCAAGCTTCCCTTAACTTGTTTCCTGAGCATTACAACCACAAGAAATTGGTTTTGCTTAAAAAAAATGTCTTCTAGACTTGGTCAGCAGAACAAAGAAGTCTTTGTGCCTCCCAAACCACCACCTCGCTTCGTTTAGCAAACTGTGCAGTTCAGCAACTTGCATGCCACATGCAGTCAAGTCGAGGCGGGAAGGGTGGAGAAAAGTTGGTTTGGCTGCAATATGCTCTTGGTTTTGCAACATAAAATTGCCAGGGTCTTTTATTAGTTTTTCATGTGCATGTTGATATATCCCTTTACAAACTGAAGAAAACTATGGCATGATTAATAAAGCATATCAATACAGCTCACCTTTATAAACAAGTTGTCTTGTTCTCAGACATGAAACAGTCTCTCAGTCAGTGGAACATGCTTTTCAGATTACATAAATGCAATGTGATGCAACTTGAATGAGCTGCATCTGATTAAATGGAAAAGCTAGTAAAGTGATGACATGACAGCTCTTATACAGGGTTCATTTTCTCTCAGGTTTCAATGTTTAAAAAAGGATCCTGTATTTGTTGCTGTTACCCCAGATTCAGATGCCTCCACAGCTTCTGAGACCAGTGGATGGTGTAGGCCTACTTTCTGTTTCTATTTTGGTTGTTTAGCTGAAAGTAAGAAAAAAAAATCAGATAAGGATCATAAACAGGCACAACTTCTGGTCTCATAAATACAGGAAATCAATATCTAAAGTAGGAGTAAACAAACCAGGCTGAGTACACCATTGTCAGGACACCATGAAAATAAAAAGTGCAACACTTCACTGATCCAGCAGATGATATTGAAATTTTGGCCCATTCTTCTTAAAATGGAGGTCAACTACACAAGAGCACCTGGTCAGGATGGGCCCTGAATATTTATTTTTTTCTCCTGCCTATCATGTTGCCCTGCTTCTTTTCTGGACCATTCAGGCAGTCGCAGCGCTGCTTCCTTCTCTCAGTCTGCTCAGCAAGTGCAGCAGTTGCATAACATGGCTGAACACTGAAGTTTTACGGCCATTTAATCCCTGTGACAGAGCCAATCTGTGTGAAGATAATGCTGGGGTAAATCCTCTGCTAGCTAGCGTTGTAGGTGAGCTGACTTGTGTTGGTTGAGTTCATTAGGATGAGGCTTACAGATGGAGGGAGTCCAGGTACAGTGGAAAACAGGAACTGCTCAAATGAGCCCCAGGCAGTCAGCTATCAACTTGTTTGATTTGTTGTTTTTGTCTTTCTGAAGACTGTGTGTGTGAGAAGACAGTGTTTGCGTGATAGTTCAGTCTGATTTTTGTTTCATGTTTTTGCATAATTTTGAATGGAACTTAAGTTTTTTGAGACAGTTTTAAAAAAAAATTAATTTAAATTAAAAAAAACTATTGCATTTCAATCACAACTAACACAAAAACTCTGAAAACTGTCTGCCTCTATGAAGGTTATAATGTTTTGTATCTCAGGTAGTCCTGGTTTTAGTTAAATGCACCTAATAAACTGGCACTTGTATGTAAACAGTTATTGACTAAATAACCCCCGACAGGAGCCTAGTTTGGGAGTTGCTTTTTTCTCCCTCTTCCTCCCTCCTGTTCTCCTTTTTTCTTATCTAGGTAAACGGGGCACCGCATTGTGGCGACCCACAGTCCTCCCCATGTTATGTGTCACTGTCTTTTTATGTCTTTTTATGTTTCTTGGATGGGATGTAACTGGAATGTAATTTCCCCATTGTGGGACCAATAAAGGTTTATCTTATAAGGCCAAATGCCATGGACGTAGTACATCATTAACATTCATGCTTGTAAATCTCTCAGGAATCACTGATAATGACATCTGACTAGTGCAACATAGTGCAAAAAAATTAATTTAATGTCAGCTATATCACAATGCAATAAAATCTATTATAGAAAGTAAAAGTTGAGTTTGATAGAGGATACTGGACCATGGATTGACTGTCACAGGTTAGGGGTCAACAGTAAGAGATTTTCAAGTTATCACACAATATTAATTACTATTATCAGATAGAATGTCCTTCAAAGGAATGAAAACATTAATATGGTGGAATTAGATTTTTTAGCAACACTAATACAGCAGATATTAATACTGCAAATAAGCAAATGTACAAAGTATGATAACAGTCAAATTCAAAACCATGGTACAGTGTACTGCTGCGACCCTGGTAGTTATTGTAACTTTGTTGAAAGAAAAATCAAAACTCAGTCTGTAAAAAAACAGTAGCAGAGTAAAAATATGCAGCCTATTAGCTTTCTAGACGAAGTACTAGCTTTGCCTCCTCGTGTCACCTTTGCCTTGCTGAAGTTAATAGTCTCTTGAAAGTCTCCCTTACTGTGATGGTTGTTTACAAGAAGAGTTGGATAATAAGTTCTCTTTTTTCAGCAAGGTTGTAAAACCTTGACAGTTGTCTTAAATCTAAATCTGTTTTAAATCTGGCTGTGAGCTCTTGTTGTTCTGAACCTCAGCAGTCTGCCTTTATTATTTGTAGAAATCAGTTATTATTAGAATTAATGCAAAAACTTAGAAAATAAAGTGAAGAAACTGGAAACATTCTTGAGTCACTGGGTGGCATTGGTTAGTCTCAGTACAGTATGATTCTGTTGAAAGACACAAACATTAAATTGTCTTAATTGTCTTAATAATTAAAATGTCTCCACCTTTAATTAAGTGGAGCAGAAATTTTTAAGTGGTTAAATTATTATTGTGAATGTCCATTCATCCAGCTCTTCCTGTTTCACATCTGTTCATTCCATTGGGTTTGACCTTCGTGAATTGAAACATTGTTCATGAATTCATTATTCTCATGAAATGAGTCTTGTTTTCCCTGTCGGTCACAATGGCTTTTGTTCAGCTTAATGTCCTGACCTCATAAATATTCCCCTTTTCTCTGTTCTGCCATAGTTACACATGTGGGTAGACACGGAATGAAAGCTGGATCAAATTATTGAAGGATGTTTTTTGTCTTCTGAGAGCCTTGTGAAGATAAGTGTGCAATAACTCCCTCAGTAATAATGATCCACTGCAAGAAAATTACTCTGTAATAAAATGGCTGAACAGCCCTTTCACCTCAAAGGTAGGAACATAAAATTACTGTCCTGCTTGAAAATGAGGCTTCATCTTCTCTGCTATGGGCTCCATAAGGCAGCCTGTGTTTTCTGGTCCCCATTAGCCATTCTTCTCCCCTAAGCTTATCACCGTGCAAACAGGACCATTTCTTAGTTGTATTTGTAGAGCTTAAGGTTAAAAGCTCAAACATGTGGTTGCCAGGAATCAGATGAGTGCTGACGTCTCATGGTCAATGAAATGGAAGAGTTCATTTCTTCAGCCACAGTTTGACTCATCTTACCAAAATAAGCCTTCTAGTATAAAAGATATATGGATAGTAAATCTGCTACAGCCAAATGAATAAAACTACAGACTTTGTTTCTCTAACATGCTTTAGATCTCATGCATCATTTTATGAATTCTCCTAGATCACTTGAACTGCAGCTAGCAACCAATTGCCTAGTCAGCGGTATTTTACTGTAAATAACACTGCTGCTGCTACTTGTGCTGCTGCTGTACTGATGTCTTGCTATGCCAGCAGCCATCACTTTGTGCATTCTGGAGGGATAAGGCTCAGCGTGCCCGTTCCAAAAGCAGACAAAGCTGCTGTGTTTGTCTCTAGGCAGTGGCAGGCAGAGCCCTGCACATGAGCAGCCTGCAGTGGATTTATTGACCCATTGCTTGCCACTCACAGGAGAGCAGCCATCAATCAGTCCACAGGTGCAGGATGATCCAGGGCAGTCCTGTTTTTCTTTTGGGCCTCTCTTACCTGCAAACCTCATCCTTCTGCCAGGCTGATGAGTTTTGAAGATATAAGATGATTCTGAATCCTGATTTGTAACCTACATAAGTTATTTAGTGTTGTTCCTTACAGCTGAACTCCCATTTAAGCCGATGTTAAACTTGGTTTCTGATTTTAATTTTGATTCACTTCAGTGCTGGTTTAATAGTGTTTTAGTCATATTATTATGTTTTTATTGAGCAATAACACAAGACATTCTGGTTTAAAGTACGAGTTCTGTGAAAGGAAATTTAACAACCCTGGTAGGAAGCATAGAGGAAAGCGTGTTAAATTAAAGTAGGACGTTGTGGCAACATTGGGTTTTGTTCACAAAAAAGAAAGCGACATACTCGAGTTGTGGCCTCTGCTACTTAGTAAGAGCCACATTGGTTTCAGCTCTTTAAAACCAAAGATAACATCAAATGGTTTCAATGGATTCTAACTCTTGGCCTAAAACAAGCATTGTTAGATGTCTTCTTTCTGGTTGCAGGCTATTAAACTGCCTTCCAGAGATATGTGATGGTCAGTGACCTAAAACACATATGGGTCTTTAGTAGCCTCTTTAAAGGTGGACTAGCAGCCCTGGCCAGAGTTTGGCTAAGCTGTGAACATTTGGAGCCCATCCAGTGAGTGCTTTTTTTTCTCAGGCTTTTAAAAAAACATGACCTATTTTACTCAAAAGGGGGGCAAACAACATGTTCTACAAAATTTGATTCTTACCTTTTCTCTTTCATTTAACTTCCTATTCAAATATATTCATAATAACTTTTTAGATATATGGGCAAAAATAATAGTCTGCTTATCAAATTTTATTGGCCCACTATTATATCAGTTGGTATGGTTCCCTTTTCTGTGTGTCTCTCTTGCTTCATCAATGAGAAGCATCATTTTGCAGCAGAAAACAGTTTACTATAAGGACAACAGTCTAGGGGGTGCCCACAGTGTTCCCACCATCACTGCACATTTTGTAGAATGGCTCAAATGGCATTTCCCTAACGGCGCATAAAAATGAGTCACAAGATTTTTGCACATCGAAAATTTTCCCACAGGGCACTCAGTTCCCTGTAGCTTTAATGTTAGATTACAAATTGGTCTGTGCCATGGCCTGTAGTGGCGTTTTCCCAGGGCTTGGTTTTGCTGTGTATATTATTATACCACCAGCTTGCAAACATTCAAAATCAATAATGTAAGTCTTTGTAAAAATTTACAGCTAAGATAAGTATATGTTTTCCATGCAGTACTGCGTCAGATGGTTTAAGAAAATCATCTGCTTCATGCTTTTTTTTGCCATCATGTGAGACCAAGAAGTGAAATTGTGTGTCTTTGTGAGCACATTATTGTAACAGGGCGCTGAATAGTGTTTGAGCTGTTACTGTTGCAACTGCAGCCACTTCTTTACTTTTCTACCAACATACTTATATATGCAGAACAATTGTGGTTTTGTTGTCCATATGAAACCATGCAACAGCAATTACTTTCAAACTCACTTGGAACATTGTAGGTCGCAGGGTACAAATTAAAACAATAAATGTCTGTGGGTTTGTTCATGAATTCTGTGAAAAATGAGGATTTTACAGTTCTCTCTTAAACAGTTCCCTCAACTGTTTATTTAGACATGTGCACAATCATGGTAATGGTCATGTGACATTTGTTTTTTTAGCTGTGTTACTCTGGACAGAGATTATTTTTGAAATGGTGCAAAAATGCTTGTCTTGAAAGGGATTGCTTTGGTTTTAAAAGGACAATTTAAAATAAAAATGTAGTAGTGTAGATGCAGTCTATGTTAGCACTGGCAGGAAGTGACTGTGGGGAAGAATTTGTAGCACATGTAGATTTAAGTCTGAAACCTCTAGCAAGAATGTTGATTGTAACATTAGCAATACTTGCAAGTACATGCGCATGAGCATTGTTGTGCATGTGCCAAAGAACAAAAAAGGGAGCCCACTTAAAAAACATTTCTCTTTCACCAGTTTTCAGAATTCTGCAAGACACCTTTGTCAGCCAAAATGTCTACATTTTTAGTGGCTGATTGTTTTATGTGGTTCATCAGAAACACTCACTGAGGTAATAGAGCAGCTTCCTAATGCTCATTCAACACCTATAGCAGACATACCAGTTGCTCTATCAGTCTTACCAGTCAAACAGCTTGCACAAGTATCCAAACATACATTCTGTAACCAGGAGATGAGTTCAAGACTCTTGTTTCTGTCTTCTTGTAAAGGCAAAAGATGTATTTTATTATATTCTTTACTTTTGTGAGTCAGTATCTTTGGCTTTTGAACTGTGGACAAAACAAGACATTTTGTTGCCACATTCCCTCTGGCAATTTTTGAGCACTTTTTTCACATTTCTCTTATGTTTCATTTTATTGACAATTGCCTAATTGAGAAAATAAATGTAGCTGTAGCTCGAGTTCATGGTAATGCAGGGGAATGTTACTGTTCATTGGTGGTTTTAGTCTTTCAATGTAATTTTTTTGGAAAGTAAAGGATAAAGTCTGACTTGATTAGTATAGTTCCTCAGTGGTTCTGAGTTCTAACTATTTTTTTATGCATGATTATTATTTTAAAGCTAGTTGACATTGACTTCTAGCCTTTACATTTAATTATTTCACTCAATATAAGAAATAATTAAGCTTAATTGTAAAGTTAAGTTGTTAAATTACATTTCCAAAAAGAGACCATATATATCAATCTGTAATTTAGCTTATTTTGTACGAAAAAACACTTTCTTTGGTATAATTTTGTGTAAGAGAGTGACATATTTGAACTGACATTGCTGTGGCAGACCTGATTCTTGTGTGAGTAGAAACCACATCAATTGACCAGTCTAGTTACTTATCTAACTAGCAGGTGATGACATATGGTTATTCATCACGAGGTGTAAACTAATCTGAGTTTTCAATCTCAATATTGAAAACTATGCAGTTAGTGTCAAGTGGGAAACAGTTTGGTTAAGTGCTTCTCGAAAAAGCTAAGGAACATCTCTGTGCACAGTGAGAAAACCACAGTAGTTCTAGACTCAGCAGTTTCAGAACCACAGTTTAAACTGAACTAACATGTAAACTTAAATGACAATGAATATGTTATACCCAGAGCCATATGGAGAGAATTTGTGAAGAGAGGGTTAGGGTTAACCCTCCCTCATCAGTGTGGGTTATATGAGTTGTCAGATAATTGGAGTTTTAATGTTAACATTTTAATAACCCAGTGCAGTTGTTAATGCTATTAAGCTAATGTGAGCAAGCTGCCATCAATGAATAATGTCAGCTGATGCATTGTAATGGAAACCCTGGAAACCAACCAGAATTTGGAGGAGCCAGCTTTAGCATGAATTCATGAATTTTATAATTATTAATGATATAGTGGTAAAGACTTCTTCATTCATTAAAACCTGGAAAGAACTTTGTTGTTTGATTTCAGTAGCAAAACTTTTCTTTCAGCAACCACATCATACACTAAAACTTCTATGACCTAATTTTAGTAAAACATTTAGACATTTTCGGCTCACATTAGCATTACTATTCTTATCATTATTATTATCACTACTATTTTCATTTTCATTTTTGTTATTATCAAGGTGCGTTTTATTTTTTATTTGGGCATAGGGGTCCCGTTCTGTAGGTCAATGATATTGCAAAAGTTGCACACAGCAGTACTGGAGGCCAAACAATTGATGAGTTTGGAACAGGCAGGTTTTGAACAGATACTTCACTAGTCCAGTGCTATGGTTAAACATGTGTTTGTGATTACACGTCAAGCGCTTGGTTTGTGAGTCAATGTGGTATTAGTGCCAGCGATCATATGGGGTCTCAGTGGGTCATCGTCCAGCGCGCGGCCCTCAGGGTGGAAAGTTGGGCCATAGAGCTGGGGGTGTACAAGTCCTGAGCCCCAGGCTCATTTCCACAATGCCTCATTATAGCCTGTGGATTAAGGTTGTGATTAAACACAAACCTCATTTCCCCATCCAGAGGCCAAATCAGACAGCCTGCCTACAATTTCTGTGATATTCCCCTTTGTCTGTACTTCCTCTGTTACTTTTCATGTCAAAGTGTTCAGGTCTGTTTCTTATGCCATGATTCAAAGGTTCTTTCCACTTGTTGAACTAGATTCCTTTGACTAGAAATCTGTAGAAATCAGAAATTCAGCACAGGCCTTGGAAGACAAGAGCAACAGCCAAAGCAGTTATAAACGGTAACTTGCTTGGTCATTGCCAAACTTTTGAGGCACTTGGTTTTCCCTGCCTACTGGTAGGGTTGTTCCAATGCTGACTTAAATGGATCAGTAATGGGCAAGAATACAAGTCTGAGCATCGATCTGATACCAGCTGATTTATCTTTTGAATAAGGGACCATGTTAATTGCTGTTTTTGTAATTTTCTGAGACAGACTGACAAGCACAAACGCTTTACACAGCTACTGGCCAAGTGTGTGTGAGAAAATAATCAAAGGGTTGCTCCAACAAGGGTGCTCTTCCGTTGGACAATTCATTATATTTTGTTTTTATGAAGACAGGCTTTTTGCCCCATCTTGGAGTGCAGCCTTGCTTCAAGTTCCCCTGAAGCAAACTGAGCACTTAAGAGCTCCATGTAGGAAGAATTGTTGCCCACTTGTTGCTAAAGCCAAGTTTAAAGAATAGAAAAATTAGTTTTTAGTCTCAAACCTGAAGTCCATTTTTCAGAGAACACTGTCTTCATATATAGGGAAAACACCCAGCACAGCTGGTCTCTTTGCAAGCAGCTATCTGTTTTTATCAGCCGTGTTGACGGTTGGTTTATCTGCCACATACATACATTCACAGTGAAATAACTCAACCATTAGATGGATTGCCTTGAAGTTCTGGCAGATTTATTTGGGGGGCCCAGGACAACTTTTCATCTGCAATTATAAAGTGGACATTTTTGGTTGCTATTAAAGTATGTTAGCAACAAACAACTGGATTGCTTTGAATGGTACACATTTTTTCTGGTCCAGTTTGCTCAATACTTTCATTTATGATCAGATATTTGATAAACAAATTACTTTCCAGTTAGCCTCTTTTGCACTCCATGTGCGGTCCTACATAGCTGATGTTCAAGTGCTAAAACGAATTACCACAGAATTTTTCAATAATGACAGTGTCTATGTTTTTTGTGTTAAGACTGGACTGTGGTTGAATTAACAGTAAAGTCCAAGTCAATTACAGGACCATAACCAGATGAGTCCAAGTTAACTTAAGTTCACACAGCATATTTGAAAAAAAAATGTGCTCATAGAGTTCTTTCTCAGATACTCTAAAATGCTTTAGTTAATGATTAGTCAATCAATACCAGTATCGTCCATTTTGTAAGAGTGGAAGAGAGAAGCTCTACCATGTAACTCAAGATTTGTGACAATGCATTTCTGTGAAATTAGATCCTTTCCCTGTGAGTTGCTGACCTGGTTTAAAGACCCAAGGGTATTTGCACAGCTTTAGTTACTCTTTGAATGTGACTTTGGTTCACATTGTAACTTGACTGCTGAACCACTTGATAGGCTTGTGTTCTTGAGAGTTTTCACTAAATTTTTGTATCTGTCATTCAGTTCTCCATCTGTGTTACCCAGTCACTGAGTATGAGAATATTATTCATTTTGATTATTCCCTCTTGACTATTGCATGTGCAAAATGGGAGAATGTGGAGCCAAAGAGCAAAATCTATGCAGAAGAACAACCACGGCAGCACATCAAAACTTGATGATTGGGGGAAAGATAATTCCAATAATTGTAGATGATAAAACTAAACACCACCATATTGCAAATTAAAAAAGACACAAATCCAGGATCAGATTGCAATTTTTCTCTGCGTCTTACCTAGGTCAAGTAGAGCAATGGTCATAACAGCTTGTACACCTGATTGATTCATACAATGGATGGGATTCACTGAAGATTATCTTCAGTTCTTTCTCTATTCTGTCTGAAACACCAGCCAGACATGGAGACTGAGCATGATTGATATAATGGATAGTCTGTGATAGTTTGTCAAAAAGCACAGTGAAAACAGGAGTCCGTGAAGCAAATGAAGCAGTAAAAGGCAGATAAAAGAGGTGCTGCTTGAATGATGCAGCACAGCATGCAGCATTAGCCAGGATGCTGTCCTCTGTTATGCAGCTGTCTCACTGTTAACTTTCATTAGGCCTTCAGCTGTTGATACAGCCAACGGCTCACTGATAAATGAAAAGACAATAGCAGTAGTTTCCATACTGTTCTTTTGAAGCTGGTGAAATAGTCTGAACTCATTTTAAATGGGGCAACCTAATTGCTACATTTCTGTGACAAGGATAGGTTGTTGTTCCCACTGAAATCACATGAGGTTGCTCTGAAGTATGGCATTCATTGTCTTGTAATGATCAATAAATATAATTATACCAATTTACAATTGAAGCTTAAAGCTTTGAATTGTATGCATTGTAGCAGAAGTTGAGGTTAGTTGTGAAATGAAATGAGATCAGTCTTGTTGTCAATCTGGCTAATTTTGTGTTGGATTGCTTTTTTAAGCTAGCACATTTACATTATATGTTTGCATTGAGTGAAGTTTACAGAAATTCCATCACTTATTTTTTTTTCTTTTGTAAGCTTGAGAGGATGGAAGAGAACATGGAAGGAAAGACGTGAGGCCTTTAACTAACTGGGTGAGGTTAAAGGGACAGGTGTATTCAGGGAACTGAGTAATTGTAGTTTGACCCAGTGATTTAGTCGGCTTATCAACACAGTCAGCAGTTAGAACTGTAGCAGTGAGAGTAACACACAACAGGTGGAGAATATCAAGATACTTTTCAAACTCTTAGTGCCTGATTTCTGCAATTGCCTGATTTCTGCCACTCATTCTCTGAGGCATAACTCAGTTAAATGTGAGCACACAGACATTATGTGCCTTTTCTTAGATTAATTGTGATTTACACCTTCCATATATACTATTACGCTGAAAAAAATGGTTATAAATCCTTTAGGGAAACAGAAAAGGAGACATCTCTTGTAACTTGAGAACTTCACAGAGAATCAAGTTAAGTCAGGATTAAGTTTTCCTAAAGATCAAAGTAATTCATTAACAGCTGTCTGAACATCCATACACATATTGCAAACAGGAATTTCTAAGAGCTCATTCATAAAGAAAAAAAAATTAAACTTAAGTTGTAGTTCGCAACATGAGTTGTTGAATCTATGCTAAAGGTCCACCATGGTGATAGAGTTCATCCTCTGAGGACAATGAATTCATGAATCTCTTTGAAAAGTTTTGTTCCTATCAGGAACAGCTATTTCACTGTTGATCAAAGTTTTTGACCAACTCTGCAACTTACTGCTTCATTTGTAAATTCAGGATGTACTCAGGAACATTTTCACAGTGATATTTGATCAGCAAAATCAGTCAGCAAGAGCTTATCAGCTCACATATTAAGAGGATTATTCACAGCCTGAATACCAGTCAACCGCCGTTTCAATTCAAATACAGTTTCATAAAGTGTATGCACATAGTTGCTGATTCATATCCACACTATAGAATTAATGAATATCGTTTCAGAGAAGCACAGGTGATTTTGTTATACAAAATGTCTCCTCGCAAAATTGATATTGTGCCTGTAGTGAGCATACACTAATCAACATTACAAATACATTTCTATTTTTTACATAAATCGCAGAAAAACTTGTTTATTAGTGAGACATTTGTTGTCAGATTTCTCATTAATTACTCTCTGTCTTGTATGTGTTATGTGTAGCCATGCTGTAAATGAATTAATTTACAATACTCTAAGTGGTTTTCCATAAGAACTTTCAAATAGTATGTTTATCATCGACTAGCTTATTATTTTTTGTCATTTTTCACTTAAGCACAAGATAACTTTTTAAGGAATCATACGTAATCATTTTACTATATACCTGTGTGTTTGAGAACTGAGGACGCAGTTTGCTCTTATTTGTAGTTTTATTTTTCCATGGAATTTTGCACAAAATGAAATGTTGTGCATGAAATACTCAAGGACAGCTTGGTTCTCATATAATCCTGTATATTTAAAATTAACTTTTGTTCACACTAGTACTTACAGGACACCGCGCTTAAGGAATTTGCCCTTTGTTCCGTCATCATGTCTTGTTTTAAAATACACCTTCCCAATTACTCACTCACTTTTTTTGTGTTTTCCAGCTGTTAAGAGAACTGAAACACCCAAATGTGATCGCCCTGCAGAAAGTGTTCCTGTCTCACAGTGACAGGAAAGTTTGGCTACTCTTCGACTACGCTGAACACGACCTCTGGGTGAGTCTCTCTGTGCCATTTATACATGCAACAGCACACGTGCACATGATGTGACCTGATACTTCTAAAATACTTATTTAGTGTGTAACAGAAAACCCCCATCTTCTTACTATTTCTGGCAGCATTAATGAAGTAATGATGTCTTTATTTGTGGAAATAAAATTCTAACTTATGTGGCCAGCATACAAATTTGTTGTATTTAACACACATGACGGAGAAATGAAGAGGCTGTTGTCTTGTAAGTGTTGTAGCCACACTGTTAGAACTGACAAGACACGCTTCACTCCACAAGCACAACTGAGGTGAAACCTTTCTCTGCTTCGTAGCACATCATCAAGTTCCACCGCGCCTCGAAGGCCAACAAGAAGCCCATGCAGCTGCCCCGAGGGATGGTGAAGTCTCTCCTGTATCAGATTCTGGATGGGATCCATTACCTCCATGCCAACTGGGTGCTCCACAGGGATCTGGTGAGCAGCTATATTAGCTTCACTGCTCCAGTTTCCCTTTACAGACACCCACTTTATCTTGGAGCCGTTTCCAAAGGCAACATCCTTAATATCACAGAAACATTGTTACCTAGGAGAGATCGAAGTTTTCTTGCAGCAGGCAATGGACAAGTAGATATAAGTGGAGTAAAAATAACTAAAATTACAATAACTAGGTCACAAAGAGGAAACCTAAAAAAATAATGAGCGTTCTGGGCAAGTTTTATAACAGAGTTGTCTAAATCAGTTAAAAGACTCACGGGTTAATTAAGCATATAATATTTTCTTTCATAAAAAAATTAAAGAACTCCCTTCAGAAACCTACTTGTGATATTAAAGACTTCACAGCAATGTCTGTGGTTTAGCTTTTACTAAGATTGTCCTAATTTCCACTTCTTTCACAAGAAAAATCTTGTTAGCTGGTTCGCTGATTTAGGGCAAAGATATTCATGTGCATGTTCTTTTCTTTATTTTATCTTTGAATGTTTTTGTTCTTGTACTTAGGAGTATGCTAAGCATTTGCAGTCATGTCTATATTGCCTTAGTGTATTAAAAAGTATTGTTCCATAAAGCCCCAAAAAATATAAAATTAATAATAGTTTACTGTACTGCAGCTTCATTTGTCTCTGAGCTGCTTCTTATGCTAGCACTAGCTTCTTTCAGTTTGGGTGCAAGTTTGGGACTTATATAAAAATAGTGATGAACAAAATTAATCAGGATGAAAAATCGTGAAACAGGACAAGGATTGTCCTTTTTAAAAAATAAAGTTAATTTTGTTGAATTAAGTTGATATCTCATTGCTTGAAATTGACTCGTAAAACCATCAAATAAAGAGATGGGTTTGTCAAGGTGCACATCATTTCTCTCTGCCACACTTGTCACAATAAACTGTTCCAGCTGACAGAGTTCTGTTATTTCCATGCAGGTGCTGTTATGTCTCAGTGTGCTGTATAATTATGTCTTGTATTGTCTGGAGAAGTTTGATTGTAAAGCCCAAAGAGCAGAACGTCCTGCACTCTGAATGTTGTCTGACTCTTGTCTAGCCTTTAACCTGGCTGAAACACACTGTTGGCTCCTGTGAGATTCTCTCCCCTTTAGTTTTCCCACAGTGCTTTAGTTAGGTGCAGATTGGATTTTCTTTGGCTGAGAGTCAGACTGGCGCCAGAACACAGGGCTTCCCTTTGTGTCCTTTAAAATCTCTGTTAAGATGGCAGAAGGCGGGAATCAAATCATAATTTGTATGTTCAAACGAAAGTTGTATTCATTTTGATCACCACAGTCATGGTTAGCTGAGATTAGCTCATTGTCAATTAACTCTTATCTGATTAATAATGTATATACAAACATGGCCATGAAAAAAAAGATTGAAACTTTTTTTTATTTTAAAGAATAAAGTTCATGTATGCTAAAGTGGGTGGTTTTGAAAGCTTAAAATTTGGTGGTAATAAGAGCTTAAAACTAGAGATAGACCGATATGGTTTTTTCAGGGCCGATACTGATACTGATTATTAGTAGTCAAGGAGGCCGATAACCAATATTTGGAGCCGATATTCATTTGCAGTAAAAGTGAAAATATCGGCGTCAAAATTTTGAACAATACAAACTCCAGCACTTAACTTTGTTTAAATGCCTTTGAGCATTTACACAAAGTTGAGTATATTTGCACCATTGCATTGCAATAATTAAGTTAAACATCTGCAACAACTCAACAAACTTGTGTCTTTCAACAACGTGTCTTTCGAAAGTCCACTATCTTAATGCTAATGTCTATGGGAAAACACTTTTTAATGCTAACCATTAGCATCGAACTTCGGTGAACAAATCGAATGAACCTATCACAATATTAACAAAATAATGGAGAACAATATGCCATGCATGTACACTCGGTTACTCACAGACATATGTTTCCTACACTCTGTGCAAGGGATCAACCATGTTTTAAACCTTTATAACTCAACTGCTGCTTTGTAGTTAATCGACAGGAAGGTGATAAGGGTACTGCCTTTAGCCAAAATTCACACACACACAGGTACACTTATCCTAAATAATAAGTAATAAAGAAATACACTTGAAAACAGAAACAAACCAAGTTTGTCAAACAAGGACAGCACAGTTTTAAGATTCTAACAAAAAGTGCAGGGAGCTCCCAGGTTCAGCAGCATGTCTTATAAGGTTAAATGAAAACTTAAACAAATAAATAGCTCCCTAAAGTTCTGCTGATCTGCCGTGTTTTGGCTCTGTGTGTAACCAATCAGATGGTGCTGTGGGTGGTAGAATGCTAGAGACAGAGTAGTGACTGCAGACAGAGAGGAGCGGCTGCATCAGAGCCAAAATAACCCAGTTTAAAATTGATCTCTTATCAGCCGTCAGATTTTTAAAAAAGGCCGATGCCGATATGCATCGAAATGCCGAATATCCGCGCTGACAATCGGCTCGGCCGATAATCGGTCTATCCCTAAACTTAACTATATTGTTAGATATGTAACTAGAAAAAGCGACTATGCATTATACAAGGATACAAGGAAGTTTATTGGTTATAATACAACAGGTTGCATAATTAAATTAAAGTGTGGTTCCCTCTTGATTAATTAATTGATTGAAGAAAAAATAAAAATAAAAATAAAATTATTAAACATGGAGGAGTGCAGATGGTGCATTAAGTAGTCTCATAGCCTGAGGGAAGAAGCTGCTCTGTAGTCTGGTGGTACGGCAGCGGATACTTCTGTATCTTTTGCCTGACGGCAGCA
>JAQMCX010000023.1:2664693-2678160 GCA_029814765.1 Acanthurus leucopareius
GTTGCGTAGCACTCCCAATGCTGTATATATACAGCTTGAGATAGTGACACACCATTGGATCACTCAAAGTAACTGATAGGAGGCTAAAGATAATTCCTTTTTAAAAAAGCAAGGAAGTCTCTGGTGGATGTGATCCTTTTTGAGAACTCTGTGATTTAGCTTGACTCTTTTATAACACAGTGAAGGACATTTGAAAAAAGGACCAAACTTGGACTCAAGAACCTTCTTTGTTCAACCGTCATTCTTTATTTTGGATTCCTGACATCTATATCACCCACAATGCAACTTAGAAAACCAACTGTTATGTTGGTCATTCAAATGTGTTATGCTAGTGATGGCTGAAGTAACCCAAGCAGCTGCCTCAGGTTCTATTCATTTTCCGACTTGTAATCTTCACACTTTCATGATGCTGACTCAAGTGCCAATAATCAAAACTTTACCCAGCCACCTCTGGGGCAGTACAAAGGCTTTGTTTTTACATAGCTTTTTTACATACAAAGTAGTAAAAATATCTGGGAACACTATTGATATAAGCTACCACAAAAGACACATCAGTGTGATCTAGATCAGAAATTAGTTAATGTGACTCTCAGAAAACATTAGATTTGTCACATGAGATTTGAAAAAACAGTACTGGAACAACGTTCATCCTCTCTATCTCATATCTGACTGTGTGCTGTATACTCCCACAACCCATCTGCAGCCTATGTGTGGCTCTCATCTCTCCCTGCATCTGTTACTCCCTAGTGAGGAAAATTTTTGCCTTTGCTTGTGGAAGAAAAAGTATAATTAACTACCAGGGAGGCTATTTCCAGATAATGCTCTTTAGAGAAAGAATGATAGAGATTATAGTGTCTGAATTAAATTTTGAATGAGTTTTCTGAATACACCTCCTAGCGGATAAGTTGGATTCAGAAGTCAGAGGGCAGTGAGGTCTCACAGTTCAGATATCTATCTAGGTACAGAGCTCTATCTTTGAATCTAGTGGTCCACTTTTATGTAATCCTGGACAAGCCTTGCTTGTCATGTGGGGTCTGGACATAACATTATGTAAACCTGCAGGGATCGAGGAGCATGCTCAATCTTGGAGATTAGAAACAATCCACAAGGCATCTCTGCAGGCATTAAACATGCTCTGCCTCTTTACCTGTATCTGTTCAACATCAGAATGGTGAGTCAAACAAGTTGTGTCCAGAATCTGATGCCAGTGAATGTTTGGCGTCAGACACTTCATCCCAAACCTCTCTCAATGACTTATTTAGGCCTCCAAGCTAATGTTTTACTTGGTTGCTCTGCATCAAAGAATGTTTTCACTTTCTTGCTTTAGCAAAGAGTGAGGTCACATCCAAGGAAGTCTGCTGACACACCAAGACTTTGTCACCTTTTGGCTCTTTCTTTATGTGATTGATGAAAAATGTGAAACTTTATCTTAAAGGCTTTTTTATTAACTTTATTTGAAAACAGAGTAGCCCCCTTTTCCTCTGCACAAACATAAATTCTCCCACAGGAGCTGTGTGGTTGTTTTGCTCACTGAAGGTCACGCCAGTCTTATCTGTGCACCAACACTTCCAGCCCTTCAAAACTATTTTCACTGCAGCCGGATGAAGTTATCCATTGTCAAACTCTCAGTGACCCTGTACTGATGTATTGCAGTTAGTGCTGTTATTTTACTGTCTCATTGCCAGGGCTTCCTGCTATTGTGGCCAAAGAGCTGCCTAAATTCTCCCATCTACAACAGGTTGTTTTTGGTTCTTATTATTGGTCAGATTATCATCTTTGTGCAGGTGTTTGGCTCTTTGTAACTTCTTTATTTTGTGGTGAGTAATAACAAATCAGAATGCAGTTTATAGTGAGCACTCTGCTGCTTTATGAAAAGGCCTCGTGATGCTTTTTAAGTTCATGTGAAAGTTAGAAGTCTTGCCATGAGCATCGAAAACAGATGTATTACAAGCTTTTATCTATTTAGCTGTGGAAAAGCTGCTCCCACCAGCACATCTTCCATGGTATTTCTGCTGTTACATAACTGCATGTTTGCTGGTTGTAGCATGCTATGTGCCTGTGCACCATATGAGGCATGTGCTTTGCATTGTACCACTGCATAGCTCCCATCCCCCTCTTTTTCCTGCCACTCCTCCACTTCTCCCCCACCCACCCCCCCCCCCAATGCCCCTGCAAGGGTTACGTAACAGCCTTTAGTTAGTGCAACCCCACCATCCTGCATGGGCTAGTTGAGCCAAGATGCTGACTTAGCAGCTTTGCAGACCAAACCAAAAGGCATCCTCCTGGGGGACTGTACTAAGAATCTCTTCTGAGTGGAGCCCTGCATATGTTGCAGTAAGTCCAGACCAGCCTATATGTTCTCTATGAACAGTGCTCTGTGTCTGACTCTCCCACACAGTTAGACTGCAGCAGCAGATTCTGATGCTGCTTTTGTCATGGCAGACTTATGAGGGAGGAGGGGCAGAAAATGTCAATTATTACTTGTGTCATTATACATAGAAGGAATTTAGCAGCAACATTGCTGTTTGAAAATGAATCAGTAAATTAAAACCTCCAGTTAACAAACTCACATCTTCACTGATTCAATTTCAAAGTAAAGAACAGTAAGTATTTGTGTATTCAGTGCACTTGCTTAAGCATTATTTTTTTATTTAATTTGGATACACAGTTTTGCATCAAGTTAAATAACTGTCGAACATTGTCCAAAGAAGAATTGTTCACCAGTCTCTATTCATCTGATGTCATTCTGTCTCATTAGTCATGACAGTAATATCATTGTGTTTCAAAAGTAAAGAGTAATCGAGAGAATAATCAACGTTTGGATTTAGATTGAGAAACCAAAGCTGTCTGAACTTACTTGCTTCAGATAGAAAACTACAATACATCATAAGCTTTTAGTTTTGGTTTTATTCATGTTTGAACTCGCTTAATAAAACAAATCAAGAGGTGTCAATATGAAGTCATTTGCACTGTTAGACAAGTTATTGATTGGACAGTTTTAGGAACTGCCTTCCTGCATTATCAGCACTACATGGAAAATCTAATTCTCATCACTGATGGAAGGTCAAGCTAACCTTTTTCATGAACTTTCCTCATTTTTTTTTCTCTCGTGTCAGAAAGAGGATATCAGAGACTATCCATCAGTGCAGGTTTCCCCTCAGGACTGCATCCTTTCCCCTATACTGTTCTCCCTGTACAGAAACAGCTTCTCCTCAAGTAATCAGGACTTTGCAGATGACACCACCCTCACTAGGTTAATCTCTGCTGGTGATGAGTCTGCCTACAGGTGGGAGAACTGGTTTTGGTGAACTGGTACAGATAGAACAACTTTGAGTTCCAAACTTTTAAGAGAGTGGAGATCATTGTAGATTTTATAAAGAGCACAACCTCACCCACCCCATCATCCTGTGTGACTCCCCAGTCGCCACCACTCTATTAAGGCACATCTTTGGAGATAATGAGTCCGCCTCCTTGTGAGTGGTTGACCAAATGGTGATCTGGTATGGCCAAAACAACTTAGGATTGAATATTCAAACGAAAACAAGAATGGTTGTTGATTTTAGAAAGAGCAAAGCCCCACCTGCTTTCATCATTCTGTGTTACTCCCTGGTAGACCCCCTGCCCTTTGCTTTAGGGCACCATGGAGACCAGAGAAAAAGACATTGTTAAATCTCTGCTTGTCCTGCTCTCAGTATTTGGTAGCTTCTTACATATATCTTGTATGTATGAGACTGTGCTTTGAAGTTTGGTTTCTTTCCCTCTTTCCATACCCGTATGTACATTTTATTTTATTCTATTTTATTTTGTTTTATTTTAAACCATTTCACCCTGTTAGCTCTAAGTTGTATGGGGGTCGTGTCAAGTAACTGCAGATACAGACCCAACATTTCCTGATTTTACTGCATTGTCAAAAATAAGTAGGGACTTTTATAAAAAAAAAATGATAATGTAATGTGGTTTTACTCAATTGGCTGAACTTTATTCAAGAAAAAAAGAAGTCTGTTTATACTGCAGGGAGGAAGAGTACTGGCAGAAACAGCCATAGTTAAATGAAGAGCTGCAGAAAACTGGCTCTTACTGCACCTCTTCAAACAGCTCATGGCCAAAGGGTAAACTACCTCTTCTAGCTGCTGCACTGTGTGATGGAAAAACACTCACAGCGGAATTTACTGATCAACTCAAGACAAGGGCGTCATTAGTTAAAGGCAAACCTTCATTAAGGTAGTTCTGTTTTAAAGGAAATGCACATCTCTTCCCTGTAGTGCTGATGTGCTGAGTCAAACCAAGCAAGGCCAGATCTTCTTCTTTGGACTTGGGAATTCTTTAAGTTGCATTACTGTCTTCTTTTTGATTTAAATATTAAATATTGTTCTGTTCTTTTGTTGTCTTGCAATTAGTATGATTACTTTCAAAAATTTAAATACCATCTTTTCTCCTCCATCAAGCATCCACAATCGCACACATCTTAAATCCTGGCCTCCTCTTAGCCAAAGCTTTCTAGGTCTGTAATCACTGTCATTCTTTCCTCTTCATACCACCTTTCTGTTGGTGCAAATCTTTCTCACTCCTCTTAATTTATTCTGTACCCCATCTTTCTTTCACTGCTCTATCCCAATACTGCTGACACTTCCTTCTTTCACCTCCAAATAATAGCCCTTTGTACGTCTGTTCAGTAAAGGCCTAATGGTTGTAGTGGCCATTCTGGCCCCGAGTGCATGTTAGTGCACATGAGTGTGCCTTCTACCAAACCCTTTAGTTTGTTTTCAACATGGGAGCCTGGTAACAAACTTAATTGTAGTATAGTCAAACAGAAAACTAAAATGTGTTTGTGAAAACATTTAAGATTAGAAATTGGAAATATAGTCACAAAATCTTGATCCTTATTCGATTAGCATTGCCTGATTTGATGGGTTGATATGTGTTCAAATGCAGCTTTTGAGTTTTCATTATGGATGTATTGAGTAAGTGGTGCGTGCATTTGCTTTAGTCTGAGATCTGCATTTGCTTTGGTCTGAGAGTGCTCTCGTGCGATATCTAGTGGCACTGAATGTCATAAATGTAACTGCGAAAAGTGATAGTTAAGGGTTCATTGTATTGACTCTCTTCTGGTTGTAAATGTGGCCGTTGGATATGACCTTTTAGTTTAAGGACAATCTGTTGATCAGTGGGTCCATTCTGTTGTATAAGGTCGCTGTCCTTCACTGTGTAAAGCTATAGTTTCACTTAATATTTTCTTTTTTTATCAGAAACATTAACTTTTTTCCTCAGCTGTAACACTGCTTGCTGTCTGTTTAGAATTAAAAAGTGGAGCTCACAAGGCTGAACTCCTCTGGCCTTTCAAGAGATGTTTGTCTTTGTGTTTGTCGATTGCGGCGTGTTGTGGGCGTGAATAATGGACCTCATTATTAGTGCTGTTTCTATGGCAACAAGACGTGTTTGCCAGGCAGATCTGAGTTGACTGGGCCAAAGGGTTTCTATCCACACAGACACCCAGGGAGAAAAGACAGACTGTTTGACGACAAGCAGATACTGCATCCTGCTGCATGAGAAAGCAATTGTAAACTTAAAAAAAATATTTGTCTGGTGACATTTTCCCTCTGATTAAGTATGCAGCAGTATGCCTGTTTGTGGGATATCCATGGGTCATTCAGTGATTTACAAACTCAGTACTTGTATCAAATGATTATCCTGCCCTATCTGTGAGCCCTCGGGTGAAAAGCGAAACAGGACTTCCTTAGGCTGCTCATCTCTTTCCAAATAAAAAACACATAACTACAAAACACTGTAGATTAAATGTGGTTTTAATGATCATCTTTATGTGACAGTGAATCAAATGACTGTGTAATATGTGGATTTGGATAGCAGCCAAGACATTCTCTTCCTTGTGCCTGTCATACTCTGAGTACCATCTTGAGATGTAAAGAAAACATTTACAATGATCTCTACAGACAGATATCTGCATATGAATGCAGTGGATTTAAAAAAAAAAACTGATAAAAAGCTAAATCCTTGTCAAAGAAGAGCTGATAGGCTTGCTTTCGGCCAATTCCTTCCATTTCTTTTACTTTTCACACACACATGCACACCAGAATGCCTGCCGGCGTTGAACAAAAAATAATGCTGCAGTTTTAAACTTATTTATAATCTTTAAGAACACATGACACTTTATTTCATCAAAAACTTTTAAAAAGATATTTCTTTTTTTGAGTCAGGTTGGTGGCTAACTCATTAACTCTACAAGCTTATTCTTGTTTGTCTTGTTCCTCTCCCAGAACCAGACGTGTGTGGCCAGGTACTTGAGTGTGTTTGACCCCATTCCTGTGTGTGTTGTCACAGGATTCATTACAGTTTTCAGTGCTCTCTCACAAAATAGCGCACTGACATGCTTGTGTGGTTCTTTGGTTCAGTAACCATCAGGGGGGCCAATATAGGCCAATGGACATGTGCCTGCATCATTTGCTGTTGGTTAATTTGAAAAAAAGGGAATTTAAGATCAATCTAAATGTATTTTTTAAAATATTGTCCCATCTGACTGTTGTACCAGAATTATACACTTGTAAATAAAAGTGAGTACTAAATAATGTGTCTTACACACAATATTTTATATCTTTTTCTCATTCAGAAACCAGCAAACATCCTGGTGATGGGGGAAGGTCCTGAACGAGGAAGGGTTAAAATTGGTAGGTGGATTAAATGGATGTTTCTGTAAACAGTTTGGCTGATTCAGTTTTTTAAATGATAGAAGTCACAGACCCTGTTATCATCATAGTACTGGATCAATGAGGCTGTTGACATGTTTAAGTGTCCTGTAGCTGTAGTGTTTAACCTTCTCTTGTGGAGGTCGACAGGAAGCTCTGGTCAGGGCTGTTACATAAGCCAGCTGGCCAGGGGACTGCTGAAGGGTAATGCTGCAATGCTGGACTCTATTTTTAAACCCTGTGCACACAGTAATAGTACTAAGTTATTGTTTGATTGCAAGTTGATCCTCTACAGTGTAACTGATGCTGGTGATATGTGTATTGTCTCTGAGTGACTGTCATTGCACAGGGCTGCAAGAGGAGTTTGACATACTAAAAAATCTATAAAGCAAAAAAACTGTTAGGCCTTTTTTTGTTATGTATGGTAATTGTCATTGCTCAGAAATGCTCTAAATTTGAAAAGTGCTTCAGTGGTTTTTTGAAATGTATTAAAAGTTGATTAGATTACTACATGTGTTGCAAAAAATAAAGGACTGAATAAAAATATCATCAGGTAATTTAGTCACAGTTACACTTAACTCAATCTAGAACTTTGGAAATTATAAAATTAGTTAATGTATTTCTCATTTTAATGGTAACAAACATTTTTAACTCTGCCAAGTTAAAACTATAAATTCCTTGTAAACCTTTGCTATATTGTAACTGAAGTGACCTTCCCTAAGACCATGGGTGGTTACCTTGATATTGATTGTAGATAACGTTGTATCAGTTTTCTCTGTCCTTACTTCTGAATCTTATCCAAAGTCTTTTAGGAGACTATGAACCATGAATAAAAACAAATACTCAAAGTTTTTTTTACATAGATCTGAAAAAATTTTGTTTTGCTCTGAGAGGAGTCAGTGGGTGTTCCTTTTAGCCTGTGTACAGCCCCAGCAATCTTTACTAACATGGCAGAACAGCCTGAAGGTAGCCTGAGAGCCAGATTAATATGTTATGTACAAATAGTTACAAATATATACTTTTCCAGGAAAGACTTAACCGTGGTGTTTGCAGTATTTATAGTTGTTTAGTCAAAGAACCTAACAAACACCATCAAGATCTACGCTCTGGGTCTTGGGTGGATTAGCGTGCCTGGGGTGCTATCTGAAGCCTCAGAGCCTAATGTCTTCTGTCTCTCCCCACACCACCTGCAGCTGACATGGGTTTCGCAAGGCTCTTCAACTCTCCCCTTAAGCCCCTGGCGGACCTTGACCCTGTGGTGGTGACATTCTGGTACAGGGCCCCAGAGCTGCTGTTGGGGGCCCGGCACTACACCAAAGCTATTGGTGAGTCTAGAGTCACATGTTCAATGCAAGCCCTTGGGCAACTTTTTAAAATAACTCAAGACTTTTGGGGTTTTTTTGCGTGACTGAAACAGGTTGGTGTAGGTTCCAGGCCACTCATCTTAGCTGCATGATCAGTGTCTAGGTGTGTCCCTCCATGTGAACAGGAATGCACATAGCGGACTGACGGCTCTGAGTGCTCTTGTGTTATGTGGTCTTCAGTATGAGGCAGGAATATATTTATCATTCCTGGAACATGAAGTGTCAATTTGTTGTTGCACTGGTTTGTTCTCTCAGCAGTTACCAAGTGCCTCAGGTGTCTGGTGTGTTTGTGATTATCTCCAAATGTGTGTAAGGTGTAAATGAGTCAGAAACACACATGGGAATAAAAAATTCTCTGGTTTTTCAATAAATTGTTCAAAATTATGTGAAATATACTAATTTATTTTCTAGAGATAAGGTACCGAACTGGCCTACCAGCACGTTTAAAGTTCACTATTCACTATGACATTATATATTGCTTCTTTGATCTTTAGATAAAACTAAATCATGTTCTTAATCCTGTTATCTAACTCTCTGCCAGGCAGCCAATATGAGTATATTCCAAAATGTTTAACTGTTGCATTGGCCATTTCTAAACCTTCCTGTTTAAGATCTACATCTAATCCAATTCCAATTTATGATTTAGTTTCAAATTATCTGAACACTCCTATTTTAAAAAATCTAACTCCCAGGGAGTTTTTGTTAAAGAAACTAGGGGAGGAAACAGCAAGAGGTTTGAGTTGTTGCAGCAAAGTAGGATGAGAAATTACAAAAATGATTTGGGTGAAAAGTGCTCGTAACTCCTGTTTGGACATGAAGTTGATAAAACAAACTTGAAAAACTGTCTGTCAGTTATTCCAGGATTCCAGACTATGCACTAATGCTGATGTACCTCAAGAACACTCAGACTAAGTGGCGTCTGTTAATGTGTGTGTGTGTGTGTGTGTGTGTGTGTGTGTGTTTGTGTGTGTGTGTACATGCTCCAGATATTTGGGCAATTGGCTGCATCTTTGCGGAGCTGTTGACATCCGAGCCGATCTTTCACTGTCGCCAGGAAGACATCAAGACCAGTAACCCCTTCCATCATGACCAGCTGGACAGGATATTCAGCGTTATGGGTTTCCCTGCAGGTCTGCACACAATACACACAACTGCAAATTCACACAGACAAGGCCACAGACTGCAACAGCCTGCTATTGTGGTTTTAAATGATCTTAATAAAGACCAGGAAGCCGAGAAGTTCGGCTCATGTTGGCAGAGTCTGAAGGTTTGCTGGTGGAGTTTGAAGTGTGTATTTTATGGTCATAAACTGAATAGGACAAAATTATGAGATGACAAAGTAGGCCTCCATTGTCAACAACTACTTTTTGTTACACAGTAAAATATGCTGTACAATAACTGAAAAGGTCCTATTTCCATTGTTAACAGTTGCTGGATTTTTTCTTAACTCACAACAGCACAAGAGGACCTTTTTTTCTTCAGAATTTAGTAATACTCTTGTGTGCCCTGTCTGAGTGTATTGGACAAAACAAGTTTAAGTTGATTCTTTACAGATATAATGGGTATGATATGGCCAAAACCCTAAAAACAACAAGTCTTATCATACATGTGCCTTATAAAGTTGCTACATATGTATTGACTCATAAGTCATCTTGTTGTGCTCATGTATTTCACAGATAAGGACTGGGAAGACATCAGGAAGATGCCAGAGTACCCAACGCTGCAGAAAGACTTTAGGAGGACAACGTGAGTGGATGCCATGATGATTTGACTGTGATCAGAGACTTACACACCAGTCAAATGGATCTGTCATGTGCTTTACTGTGTTTTCTTATCTAACAGATATGCAAATAGCAGCCTAATCAAGTACATGGAGAAGCATAAAGTCAAACCAGACAGCAAAGTTTTTCTGTTGGTATGTCCTTACATGCATGCACACACATGCACACACACACGCACACACTGTAAGGGGAGATCATCTATAAGGATCAGACAAATCTTGAAATGTGAAAAACTTTTTTAAAAGATACACTGAGGAGAACTCTTGAAAAAATTTTGATCCAGTGGAAATGAGCATGTTTTGTACAACTGGCCTATGACTAACAACCCTGAGGTATGTGAGAGGGATGAGTCAGAGTTTATAGAGCAAACATGAACAGAAACCTAGTCAATTAGATGTGTGTATGGCAGATTAAATTAAGTTCGAGGTAAATTGATAATTCATGTATAAAATGCCCATCTAGTTACTGAAATTGGTTTTATTAAGGATTGGATTTGTTAACTTTTTTTAGTTTGAGAACACTGTTTTACAGTTTTTTGTCCACAAGTAGAACAGGAGTCTCAATCAGTTCACACAAACATTTTTATCAAGAATGTTCACAGGAGATGTTAGAGATGTCTGTTATCAAAACATAGCATTAAAAGATCAGTACACATGTATTACTCTTTGTCTCCAGAAAGTCAAATTTTATGTACTACATAAAGAAACTCTTTTCCAGTTGAACAATGAAGCACCATGATAGTTATAGAGTTCAGACTACAGACATTTTAAACGTGACATTGGGTGAATATTTAAGCATCATTCAGTGTGACAGGACCTGTTGTTAACACTAGCCTAAAAGCTTCCATTATTCTTAAAGAGACCAAATGTACAGCATTATTTTATGGACATTGTGACTGTGTGAGTTTTGTTTTAAATGTGATACTCAATGATCTTGGATGTTTACTGAACTCAGTGGTGTGTGGTGCTATTAGAGTTTGGCACTTTGTTTTTACTACGTTCTGAACCTGTCACTAAGATGTCATTACATTTTTCCAGGCCCCATTTGTCAAGGAAAACGCTCCGGGGTGACTGAGGGAGCTTTACTTTTCCTAAAGTAACCTAAATATGAACAGCAGCTGGCTGTCATTAGCTAGTTAGCTCGGTTAGTGGTGGAGCTAGTGCTTCTATTAGCTGACTCAGGCCAAAAAGCACTTTGTGACATTTAGTCCCTGTATTGAAAACCCTGTTGTGTAGTAAGTAATTTGACGTGTTTAATTCTGAATGTTCTACAGACTTTTTAAAAACAAGTTTTAACTTTTTGTGAATGCAGTCTGATGAATTATGAGTATAAATAGCAAACATTCATAAACATTCATAAAAAACTGCTTTATGTTTATTACAATTTAATGTTAGTTTCTTGAAAAACTTAAATGAGGTCATTATTACATGCTTATTATTACTTCATTTAGAATCCCCTGTTGTCTGTGTCTCTCTGAGTGTTACTGCCCACTTACAAAAGCTGGTATTGGCAAGCTATCATCTCTAACTTTAGTGGCTTTTGCTTTCATCTGCTCTTTAGTCATGAGGTAGCTTATCATTTGGTTTGAGGTCAGGTTGCCTCCTTGGCCAGTCAGTAACATTCCACTATTTGACCTTGAAAGACTCCTTGATTGCCCTGTCTCTATATTGAGGATCATTTTGGCACATTTTCTTATTCCTAACCTAGATCTCTCTTCTTGTGTGAAAACTTAAAGCTGGTTTATTAAACTCTCCTAACTATGCAGACTTTAGCAGGCACACATTTTTAGGGTTTAGTCTTCTGCATAATCACTACACCTAAAAATGTTTGCTCTTTTTGTGGGCAGGTCATTCATGAAAATGTTACCGATGAAAAAAAAAGAATTCAACATTACATAGCCTCTGGTTCAGCTGTCGGATATCAGCAGACAGATATCTAATAAATTTAGCAGAGTCAGTGCTATTACAAGAGTAGAAACAATAAAAAAATGTTCATCAAAGCATCATGAGCATAGCTTTTCAGTGACAGACAGAAAGAGAAAACAGCTTGACATGAAATCAGATCCCAAGACACATCTTGATAAAGCAAACTAGTCTAGGGCTTATATGGGAGGCTTTGGGGTACGTGGCTGCCTTGGAAATAAATGAAAGAACTTTTCAGCCAGTATGATATGTTACCACAATGCTCAGAACAGATGGTGATACTAGACAAAGACCTGCACAAACCTGCAGAAAGACTCTGAGACAACTAAGATGTTAGTGTAAGGGAACTACTACTGAGCTGTAGAAGTTACTGTGCAGAAAAATGCCAATTAAGTCATAGAATCAAAAAATGTCTCAGTACATTGACAAGTCATGGTGATCATTATGATAGAGTGAACAAATTAATTTAATTACATGTTTACTACCTGTTTTGGTATCATTTTCAAATTTTAAATCCATTTAGGCCCTGTATTTCTTAAGTCAGTTAAGTCTGAGAGAACTGGTGAATGGCTAAAAATCTTAGATCACGCATGAGTATCATTTAAAAACAATAAGTTTGTAAAAGTGATATTCACAACTTTACAATCACTATTTTGCTGCTAAACAGCTAAAATTTGTGTATAACATGGAGTGAAAGTCCCTCAGGATGGATCTGAACATCCTTAAACTCCTCAGTCATTGAACTGTTTGAGTTTCAGCTTACTGAAGTTGAGCCAAACAACAAAAACATGTCCAAATACTTTCTAACTGTACTGTTTACAGAAGAGTTTTTTTGAATTTGAGAGTTATTTTTCTAAAGCTTAATTTGTTACCCTTAAAAACACAACTATTTTGCAAACATTTTTACTCTCCCTTCAGCTACAGAAACTCCTCACCATGGACCCCACCAAAAGAATCACATCAGAGCAGGCACTGCAGGACCCATACTTCCTGGAGGATCCATTACCAACCACTGAGTGAGCCTTAGTAACTTTGTCTCGATACAGCAAAAGAAACACAGGCCAACAGTGATTTGAAGTTGGGAGACTTTGCTCTTTAACTTTAACCTGCTGTCCTCGTTTTTGTCCCGTGTTTCTGGGGAGGGGCTGTGTTTGGGTTGGTATAATGGAATCAAGACAGTGTGTTAAGGCAGAAGCATTTAAACACTTAAATCACTCATTCTCTGTGATTGCCTCTAGTGTGTTTGCTGGGTGTCAGATCCCCTACCCAAAACGAGAGTTTCTAAATGAAGACGAGCCAGAGGAGAAGACAGAAAAGGTAATTATCCATCTCTGCTGAAAACAAGTCACAGCATGAGAACAATTTTAAGTGGCCAGTTCATTTTATCACTGCTAGAATAGCTGTCAGAATAAAGACATATAGGGCCCTATCGTACACCCGGTGCAAACTCGGTGCGCCAGTGGCACATTTGTCATTGCCATCGTACACCTGGCGCAAACGTCATTTTTGCCACAAGTGTAAGATAGCAAATCCACTTGCGCTGGGTCTGTGTGCCCAGGGGCGGGAGGTCCCAGAATGAAGGCGGAATGGAGGCGTGTCCTGGCGCATTAGCTATCGTACACCCTGCGCATTGAGGTCAAATGCGCCAGGGGCCCTATCACTTTCTGCAGTGCGCCAGTGGCGCATTGGGCGGGGAAAGTTT
>JAQMCX010000023.1:2685298-2695374 GCA_029814765.1 Acanthurus leucopareius
CCGGATGTCATTACCGCCGACGTGAATAACAATTTTATTAAATCTACGATTAGCCTTAGCCAGCAGTTTCAAATTAGTTTCAAAGTTCTGAGCCGCTGATTAAAAGGTTGCATTATCAGTAGAAAAGAAGGGGCTTGAGGCTTTGTGTTGCAGGAAGAGAAGGCTGATGGTATTAAGAGATGGAGTCATGCAGTGTTAGTTCAGGTCTTTTTGTGTGATTTTATTTAGGGTTGGGCGTTGTTGTGATACACATTGTGAGATCAGAGACATCATGTCACCTTCCTAAGGTTTGTTGCATACATCCATTAACATTTTTACAATATAATTTATCTTTTTTTAACCCACTTTCATCACATTGGTACTCACTATTAACTGTTACACAAAGTTCATGTATTGTAGTCAGCAGGTGGGAGGAAAATATAATACCGAAACATCTCTAATGTTTATCAATGGCCACAGGACTTCACTCAGTGTGGATGTGAACAATCTCAAAATCAATTAACAATAGAAATCAGTTCATATCAAGATATGATATGATATGATATGATATGATATGATATGATATGATATGATATGATATGATGTGATATGATAGCAATATAAACTGTTTAGAAACTTACTATTCCATCTATTCAGTAACTTAAGGAAGTGTAGTGGTCAAACAATTATAACTTAGTTAATTATTACTTAATTATATTTTCTGTTGTTCTCTGTTATTAATTGACCTGATTGACTGTAAGTCATGCAAAACATGTATTTTGTAGATAAGTGTACATATGCAAGGCAAAAAGATTACATGCAGCCTAGTAAGGTAATTGATACTCTCTAATCACGTCTCACTTGACACTTCTTTTACTGTGCTGTTGCTGTTGACAATGATACACAGAGATTTATCATCAGCTCTGCACAACACACAGAAGTAGAGTAGGTACAGGTGGTGAACATTTCTTTACATGCAGACAGATGTTAAGGAAAGTCTTCAGTGTCATCTATGCTGAGATACAAATACAATTTACACTTTTAATACACCAGACAGCAATAGCTAGCTGTGGGCTGACTGATAAAGACTGCACATTCCACACTGTCCTGCTGACTGAGCTGATAGCAGATAATAGCTTACCACTTTGGTGCCTGCAAACTTTTGCTTCCCACTGTGGCATCATTTGTATCTTTGGCTCCAGCCTTATCACATGGCCAAAGGGTGGGAGGTTTCTGAGTGGTTGAGAGGGTTTAATGAAATAAGGGGATGGCAATCAAGAACCTGTGTGCAGAAAGTACAGGGTGATAGAGGTGACTGTTATGACCTCTCCTGCCTCTGTGCAAGTGTGCATGGTTGATTAGGACTTGTAGTAGCAACACTATCAGCTTGTAAGCATGTGATGTCATTCATATATATATATATATATATATATATATATATAAAAAATATATATCAGTGGCAGTGGCATGTAAGACAGCTGCCAGCTGTCAAGCATCAGCAGATGTAAAAATAAACCCATGGAGTGGGCAGACGTGCCAGGAGGGTGGCTAACTGTCTGACAGCACCATCACTTTGAGCGCCCCATTTTCCCCCCATTGATTCGAACACTGCAGGCAATGCCACCATGCACCACTCTGCAATCACTCTCCTCAATGACGCAATGTTGCACATGTGACCTGGACTGATTACACTAAACTTGAAAACACTTCAGCTGAAGGCCTCAAGATTGGCTTCTTAACATCCTGTGACTCAACTGATCATAAGGAGTTTGGATATCCAGCTTTACACTAAATTGTCTTTCGTCTTTCTTTCTTGACTTGTGAACAGGTTTTATTCTTTTAATGAGTACTCTGGCAATTTCCAATAGAGTTTCACCTCTATAAAGTTAGGGATGAAAAGAAAATTGACTGAGTAGATGTTAAGAAATCCTGATTTTAAGATCCGTCCAAGGCATAAAACATGGGCTCTTACATTTCTCCATAATACCACTTTATAGTAGCTTTTTACTAGACCCTCTCTGTCTGCTAAGCACTGGAGTTGTAACTGATCTAATCGACTATCTGAGTCTGGTGCCAATACTGACCTAAGTTAGTTTTAATACACCACCAATCCACATTACATTACCCATTCAAGGGCATTTCTGATAACTAGTGAAGAGATTGTCAGTTTGCCATGGTACTCTCTGAAATTCTCTTCCTACTTGTAAGCTAATGTAAAGAAATCTTCTTGAATTACTTGTAAGTGATAGTTGATTGTTTTCCAAAAATTAAACGAATTGCTGTAACAATGTTCATCCCTACATCTTAATGTGTACGTCTTTAATGTGAGGCCTACTTAACTAACAGTTAAAGGACTTTGCTTTGGAATTCATTTATATTTAATGTTAATGTTTTTTGGGGAGGTTTTGTATTTTTTGCTGTTTTACTAAGAGGCAGTGTGTGGCTTTCAACTTCTTCATCTAATCTTACACATAATAGCACCAACAGAAAGCAATAAGCAATAATATTATTAGGAAGAAAAAGGAGAAGAAGAAGATGAGGGAAGAGCTATGGTGTCTGTATCTGTATCAGCAGATATCTAACCCTGGAACTGAAGTGGATCAGAACTTAAATAAGTGAATTGTCTGACTATCTGTTAATAACTATAAAGTATAAAAAGTGAAAGCAGTTATGATATTGTAGTAAGTAATCAATAAGTACTCATTCTGCCCCTGTGACTGACATTACAACATTAATGTGTAAGCAGAGTTTCCCATCTGTAGCTGCTGGAAGAAGAGCTAGTTTGATGTACATGTCACAATAATTTAGTAAGGAAAGAAGTACATTTTAATCTGAAGTGAGATGTCTGAATAAGCACATGATGTTGGGTGCAATACTTGAGAAATTATACTTTCCACCGCCCTCTTAGTGGACATTTTGGAAAGTATCCTTGTTCACTTTCTTACCAATAGTTAGTCCAATACCACTGTTCAGTCTTTACAATAAATATGGAATTAGGGCCAGGAGGTGATTAGCCTAGTTCATCATAAAGACTGGAAGCAGGGGGAAAGAACTTGCTTGGCTCTGTCAAAAGTACATTTTAAAGTCTTTTTAAGCAGGAAACTGCTGTTTCCTATTTGTTTAATCTGTGCAGAAACACAAGTGTAGGGAGAGTTACATACTGTAACCATTTCTGGTGACCAGTGGAAGCAATTAAGTTTTTTTTTTTCTACCATGAGATTAGTAGCACAGCAGTGCAGGCTCCATTGTACACTCTGAACGTTAGTCAGCCCTTTACGCATACAGTCAGAGTTTATATCTTTAATAATGAGATCTCAGTTGCATCACTGAGCTGCTCACTACTGTGTTTTCTCTCCACCCTTCCCTCTGTCTCTCTGTCAGCACTCCAGCACCCGCCTTGGTTACCAAAGCAACGTCCAAGGTTCCACTCAGCCCCAAAGCACCATGGGATACTCCTCTTCATCCCAGCAGAGCTCCCAATACTCCCACCAGACGCACCGTTACTGAGGCTCCCAGTTACTCCTGAACTAGCAGAGAAGTCAGCTCCTCCTCACCACACACCCTCGGCTCCAGCCAAGGTGTCGCTTCCTCTTCCTGGTCGGACTTCCCTCCGGGACTTACATCATTCCAACGCCACAAACCCCCTTTTCAGCCCTCACTCAATTTTAACCTCTTTCCTCTCTGACTTCTTTCCCTCTTTCATCCTCCAACAGCCTTCAACGGCATTAGAACATGAAGGCAAGCAAACATAGGAACCAAAAAAAAATCGAACAAGAAGTTCTGCCTCATTGGGCTGGTGAACCATTTTTAAAATGACTGAAAATAATGTAAGAAAGATGTGAAGGCGTCACACACACAAAGACTTAGAACCATGGCACTTACAAACGCAATGTTCCTCACAAGGAAGAATCGCAGCTGTGTTCATATATGTACATTATATAGCACCTTTTTCTATTTGATTTTTTCTCTCTCACTTATTTGCTAGAGTTTTCAAGTTTACCTTGATAGTTGATGTCAATGTAATTATTGTTATGTAAGGAAGTGAACAGATGAAACAAATCACAGGAGGAAAAACCCTTTACTGTCATCTCTAGAGTAGTATTACCTTAGATAATCTAAGAAAATCTGAAAAGTTTGAGCTAATTCTGTCCTTTTAAGAAACAAATGTCACGTTTCTATTCAGAAAAAAGTCAGCCCTTAAGCTGATGGAATTGCAGGGAAATATTAAATGCGCAATTTAACTTAATCTTCTTATGATAAGGTTTCTATATTTAGACTTCTCTTTATCTAGATTTGGATTTGAAAGTGAGAAAAGTAGATGTCTTTTACAGCTCTAAGTTCTGTATATTCTGATTCACTTCACTACCTTTAGAGAAAAGACATATTTTAACAGTCGAGCTTCGGTTCCTCTGACGTTGGCAGCGTTTTCAGGAGGTTGGATGCCTCTTGTTTGTGGCCAGCAACTCTGGAGTGTTTTCTTGTCGAGGGGTTGCCTGTGGACACTTTTGCTGAACCCTCAAGACTTTGAAGGTTTCTGGACATGAACGTGTGCATAAAACATAAAGGGCAGCTAACAGTATGGCCCCCCCTTATATGCTTCTCGAGACTGTTACTGCCTGATGTCAGATTCTTTTTTTCAAGGTTTTGATGTTATCTTTGTTGCTGTGTGCGAGTGTGTGTTTTGTCAGAGTGTGTGTGAGTGTGTGTGTGTGTGTGTGTGTGTGTGCTTGCGGTTATGGTGTGTTTTTTATGCATGTTGTTGTCCTTTTAATTACTAGAACTGCACTGACCGCTGAACAGATCTGCAAAGAGCTGGAACAAACTTGGGGTGAGTTTAGGTGTTTGAACGCTCGCTCTCTTCCACTGTAACCCTATGGCCGAGCACCAAGTCCACATTTGGTAGAGACATAGTCAAACATGATGGGTGCATTCTTTAATACATGCCAAGCAGGCAGGAGAAACAGCAGCTAAAGTAAGTACTGATGTACAGCCCTGATTCCAAAAAAGTTGGGATAGTGTGTAAAATGTAAATTAAAATAAAATTAAATCATTTGATGATTAAATCTAATTGTTAAACAAAGTATTTCTGAGCCCCTGTGGTAATATCCTTTGTACAATCATATTTATCACAAAGAAATTCATATCATAATACTATCACCTGTTTGCAGTGTTGCAACCTGTTTATCTGTGAAATGTTCCAAACAGGTGACTTTGGAGCATTCTATAACCTTACTAGACTTTCCAACTAGTTGATGGCATCAGATTCAGAATAAGCATATATTTACAAAAATCAATGAAGTTGGTCAGGTAAAACATCAGATATATTTGTACTATTTTCAATTCAGTCAGAAAAAATTAGAAAATTATCACATTCATCCCAATTTTTTTGGTATCAGGGTTGTAATTGTGTAAATCCTCAGTTCCTCTCCAACAAGTTTGTAACATTGTATAAAACACAATCACCTTTTACTGTTAATTGAATCTTTCTATAAGAAACCCTAATTTAAAGATAATCAGTGGTGGAATTTCACTCAGTACTGTTGCAAAACCACAGCACTTAAAGAAAAGCTTGATATATTTGGATAAATACTAATTCCCTTTTTATAAAATTAGACGAATGGTAATCCGTCTCGTTTGTTTGCTAATTTTAAAGCAAAAACCTGTTTAGTAGTGTTTAGTAAAGGACCTGTCAACCAGTGTAAAGAATACAGGCACCTCTTTCATACCCTCCTTCTCCTTTTTGTTTTGCCACAACCTGGCCCATCCTCACTGGCTCTGGCTGGTCACATGACCAGCCATCGTGTAGGTTGTATTAGAGAATGCACCCAGTGACTCAACCGTAACTGCATCGGCGTTTGCTCCATTACAAACAAGGACACAGCAGAAGGGAGGGAAAAAAGAGCTGCACTGAAAAAATGTGTGACCTGCAGTACTGTTAGGAAACACTGATACCTTGTGGCTAAAAAGAGAACTGGACCTCAGTCCTTTCTGATACTGCAATTATGCAGATGGACATATTGCTGCAATAGTTGAAAAATTTTCATCAAACAAGGAGGACATAGTTTTTCAAATGAAAAAAATGATATTATTTTTGTGTTCAGAATGCCGTTCATGTCTCACTGATGCTGAACTAGCCATGTGCTTTACTCTTAATAAGAAAATACTAATTATAATAGTATTGCTAAAATGTGGCTCTTAAGGCTAAAGATGTGTCTCAGCTCTACCAGAGGGAGACTCCCCAGTTTGCCAGTGTACTGTTCATACTGGCTCTATCTCTAAAGAAGCCAGGTGGGTTACAGTTGATGTTATAGGTTTAGCTTTACTTACATCATTAAAAAAAAAGCTTACTAATATTCAGCCCCAGTTTTCAAAGTAAAAACAAACATGCAATTGGAATTTGTAGCAGATGATATTTGCAGGGTTTTTGTGATCATGTTACCGAGTCCCTGGAGTTTCATTCCAAACTGACATTTTTTTTAAAAAAGGCCGTATTTTCTTTTTTGTTAAAAAATGTGGTTGCAGTAATTGGAAAAAAAATATCTTGATTACTGGTCACTTAAGCATTTGCTCAACAAAAATTTGCACACTGGATCTTGTATTGTTAAACAAAAAATTTAAAGCTGCACTCATTGATTTTTTGACCACTTAGTTCTGCAGAAATAACTTAATAACCTTTACGAAAGCTAGCCTGCCTTTGTTATTTTTAGAAACATGAGGTGTCACTCTGGCCAAATCTGCACCCACAGCAGCACTATTAGGGGTTTCAACCTCTGTGGACTTAAAAATCTAACAAAGATATATTTGTTAGCATACAAAAAAATAAAGTTTACATGAAAGTGTAACAGTAAAGCTAGTACTTAAGTAATCATAAGTTTATTTCTTTCACATCTGCAATATCCATCAATACTCTATTCTAATGTTATTTTCAACTTTTGATTTTAACAAGTCTATAAGTTAAGGGCTTTTTCCAATGAGATATGGAACTAGTTTTTGTCAGAAGCTTTATAAATAGAAATTTTTCAGAAATAACAATATACAGCAAGATTTAATTCAGTCATTCTCATATAGACAAGAGAGTTAACTACTCCTATATTAAATAAGATTCTGTTGCAAAGCTGCATTTCGAGTCTTTTGCATCATTACAAAAATCTTTTAAGTTTTCCTTACTGTGGAATCAATCCCAAAAGTTCTCACTCAAGCTCCATGTTATGTAAAATGGATAGTGAATAAAAAATGTACTAAGTTTTAGAGCTAGTACATGAAGCAACATGTAAAAGAGTCAATTTTCTGTCAGTCTGAGCACAAATACTTTAGTCACTCTACTTTTAACTATGTTTCCTCCGCCTGAATTTATGTGGTTCTTTAGTTGTTAGATAATTCATTCAATAGAGCAGCTAGTTGCTAACTTTGTTTGCCATCTTATGCTAGTCAGCTACTTCTTTCACTATTAACAGCTGCCTGCAGCTGTAAATGTGTTCAATAAGAGAGCTTTGAAATTAAAACAATATGCTAAAAGAGGCTAAAACTTTCAGTATATTTGAGAAGAACTATAGTGTCAGATGATAATTGTTTGTGGTTTTGTCACTGGAAGCAACTCCATTTACATTGCACATCATTATTTGATCAATTGTTAATTACAAAAACATTAATTAGTGCAGCTTTAAATACAACTTCATGTAATTAATTTCCTCCCATAATGTATTTGCAAGGCAATTTAAAAATTAGCTCTTTATGGTGTTTGTTGCTTTAGTTGTTTGTTTATCCTGTCTGTTCTTGTGCTCTGACAGTCGTGCAAGCAGATCCAGGGAAACACAGGCTGTTCACTTAATGTGATGGGGATCAAAACCAGCAGCTATTCAAAGGGTTGCTCCTCCCTTTAGTGTGCATATTTGAGGTCAAACTGAGTAGCAGCGAGGATACCTTAAGACACTCTGTTGTAAATTTCTCTCCACACAAGTGAGGTGTCAAAAGTATTGTTGAGTGCGAGGCTCCAGGGGGAGACAAATTACTGTCAAACAACTCCTATGCAAAAAAAAAAAAATTTTTTTAAATCCCAGACTAAAGCTATCACTTAGGTTGCTTAGGTTTTGCAGTTGACAGCTTTTATTCTATTTTGATGGGTGATGTGTATTCATTCCTTGTAAAATACTAAGTACAGTAGTAGAGACAGCGTTCACTTATGTCCTTTTTTCACAGCATTTTGAAATGTCTTCTATATGAACTATTTTAAAAGAAATGCATATATAAGGATAGTATACAATCGTATTTATTATTTCCATACATCTATGAATAATATCCATTTTTTTAACTTTCCTCTGCCTTAACTACAGTAGCTATAGAAAGGGACCTCTGTCAGACAAAGCAGGCATCACTAGACAGTGTTTCTTTTTATATTAGAGTGTTTTCCTCATTATATGCTCACCTGAAATCATGTCTAGTTACTGAATGTGTTAATGCCACCTCAATGTGCAGTAGAATGAAGGTGACACCATTGTTTGGTATCACTCACTGGCTTCTCATGCTTCGTTGCAGCTTTGTCATGCAGATATTCCACAGTGTCACTGTTTTTACAGGAATGATAAGAATCCACGTTTTTATTTGTGTGGATGGTGCCTTTTTGTAGTCATTCATCTTCTAAAGATGTCATGGGAATTTGTTCAGGATATAGTTTTTATATTCTTTTGTGTTATTAGTATTTTCAAGCCTCCTGTTAGCTCTTTGGGTGTATGTCCTCTTTTTCCTCATTATTATGTAGCATATTGTTATTTACACAATGTGGAAGCTAGCAGCAAAACATATGTTTTTTGTTTCAGTTCATTGTCTCACCTCTAAAGACTGCAAACAATCCTGATGGAGGACTTGCTCTCATTTCTGTTCTAATAGATATCGCCCTCACACATTACTGAAGCGCAGTTAAAAGTCGTATGTTTTGAAATGCTGTACATAAAAACACATTTTAAGGATTTCTCATTGACGTATGATACAATAATTGTCTTTTAATGCACTGTTGTTGCTCAAATATTTAGTGGTAAATAAAGTATTTAATGTTTTTTAATGTCTTGCTTTAGACACTAAAGTTCTGGCAGTGCTATGAAAGTTATACGATGATGCTCCTCTGTGTGTATAGATATGGACAGACACACATTAGTACACGCCTATATGAAATCTAGTGCACCTCTAGGCCGCCCTCTCCTCTCACATTTCCTACTTTTTGATAGTATTGCATGTGCCTGTCTTTTTCCAATGGAGAACATAAGCACTTGTCGCTGCCCTCTCTCAACAGTTTGTACAGACGGACAGACAGACACTCCATGTGCAAGTCAGAGTCGCTGCGATGCCTTCAGTGCCAGTTGATTTATTCAGATAACAAGTCTTCTTCTGCTTGTTACACAAAACATGGTTAGAATGATCCTTTATCCAATCAGAGTATCTTCACCCCCTGTTGTGTAAAAAATGTAATATTGTGGTCTTACAGAAATCAAAGTCTTGTTTAATGAAATTTTTTTTAATGGATCCATATTTACTTTACTCCCCACAGCTCTCAGTGAGCTGCATCAACAAAATGCTTTGCAGGTTGGGGTGTCTGTCTTGTCCTGTACATCTTCTCTGTATTACGTGTGTGTGCGCACACAGGTTTCAAATAAACATATGGCCTAAATGTATTGTCTTTTTATAGCATTTACAGATAAGGCAGCAATAGCTCAGCGCAGGAAAATCAAAAAAAGAAAACATTTATTTAACTGCTTTTAGCAAACTTGTCCAAATTTCACTGTACAAATGACTGTTAAATGAGAAAAATGTTATGTATATTTATTTTATATCCTCTATTATAATAAAAATTTCTTTTGTCTCAATCACTTTCATGTGTACAGTGCTTGTTGGGAGCGATACAGCCATAGTTTGATCTGCAGGAGCATGCTGCAGCTGGACTCTACTGCAGCTAACCAGAGGGTTGATGTTCCTGTTCACCACTTGATGTCACCCAAGAGTGACTGTTCATTCATTCACAACAACTGAACTCATAGGGCTCTAATTTCGTGGCGCAGCGCAGGTGGCGCAGGGTGGCGGACCCCGCGCAGTGGTAATTTCGTCCAGCG
>JAQMCX010000023.1:2728250-2753607 GCA_029814765.1 Acanthurus leucopareius
TGGGTTCTTTTGTAAAAATATGATTTTATTTTTTGTTTTTAAACCGAAATAAAAGCATTCATTCATTCATTCATTCAGTATAGTCAGCGAAACAAGTTTGGAATAAATCTCTGATTTTATTTAAAAGTTCAATGAAAACAAGTGGTATTGAATATTTTTTAATGTTTACAATTGTTTCAACAGTATTTTCAGCAGGAAATAAAACCAGTGATAGATTTATTATAGACAGATGTGGCAGATGATGATGATGATATAGACACAGTGTTGTTCATGTCCCAGTGACTTACTCTAGTAAGAGTAGAAAGTGTGCTGCCAAACCATAAATGATACAGTACCCACTTGGAGCAGCACCTCTGTTTTACCTTTTATCAGACCTGTTAATTGATGACCAGAGAGCATTTTGCTTGTGGTCAAGGTGACTACAACTCAAAGCAGCTGTCAAGCTCTGTGATGAAACACATATATTTTGGCCACAGATATTTGGTGTTGAAGAAGAACCGAGAAGAGGGAAGAGTTGACATGTGTCCGAGCCCAATTACATATTCAAACACACAGAAAAGTAGACTGCAGGGTGTCCTACAGCTTTACCTACTAACCACCTCTTTCTGCTCCCTTTTCCGACTATTTCTTATTAATTTGTCCAAGATACAAATGGCCGTGCACCTCCATCCACTTTTTCCGTGTTCCCTCAAGAAAACAAAAAGTTGGCAAAAGTTGAACTGGCAGTCCATTGACTGCACAAAGGACAGAGGAGAGAGGCCTCCACCATCTTTCTTAAAACTATTAGTTTCCCACAGTGCCTTGGGAGGGGTTGGTAGACCTGGGGAGCTGGTGCCCTTGCCTGCTTCTAATAAACCACCAGCTGCAGGCTGTGGTGCTGAAGAATGTTTGATTTCCTGCACACACACTCCCTCACCGCCATGCACATACACTCACACACTTGCTCACAAATACTCCCATAGCCTGTTTTCAAAAATGGGCGAGAAAAGCCAAGGCTGTCTTGCAGAGTTGATCCCATCTCTGTGTGTATTGTGAGGCCTAGGCTTCATGGCACAGTTGAGTGCAATTTTGGGTTCTGCACTTAAAGTGTGGTTAGTTTCTGTTTTGTAGACACTGAAGCAAAAGGACTGCCTCTTGTGTAGGTCTCATGTGCAAGTCTAACACATTTAGAGTAAACATAGTCTACCAATGTTAACATTAGTATGATGCATAGAAATAATCAATTGTCTAAATTTACTTATCCCAGGAATGTTGAATATTTTTCATTTTGAGCAATTTAAACTTGTAAGATTTTTCTGCTCTCGACTTGACCTCTCCAGATGAAGTTGCTGAATTTTAAGGCAATTTTGTTGAACTGTTTCGAGTTTCCATTGATGACACAATTGCAAGTTATATTGGAACTTATTTTAGTCAGACTCATGACATTAATGTGGTGGGAAATCACTTTGATTCAGTGGGTCACAGCTTTTGTGATGACTTGAAAAGCTCTTTTGTTAAGAGAAGTCTGCTTGGTAAAGTTTCCTTGCAAGCCCATGTGTTCCTGTGCTCTGTGGGAGGCATGGCATGGCCTGTGGTTCTACAGTCATTGAAGCAGAATGAAAAAAAAATCAGATTGTAAAAGAAATGTATGAATCAAGTTGCATTCTTAAAGAATGCTAAGTGTATATAAATAGTTCACAGTGGCAAAGGAATAGCATGAGAGAAAATGTAGAAGACCCTTTTTTGGGCTATTCTCCACTTGTTTCCATTAGTTCTGCAATCTGAGAGACACCACTCTGAAAACTGCACAACTGAAACCAGTCATCCTTAATCTTCCACAATTATATAGTCAAAAATATCAATAAACATTCAATAGCTTGTATTTGTCTTTTTATTTACAATTTCATTCTTTGCATTCTCAGGTGTAAATAAACATTTGGTATTTTACATATTTATTTGACTCTATGTGTCTTAAATTCTTATCTAAATTTGTTTATTGTAATTTTGTTTTTATCTCTCTGTGCCCTCTGTATACCTAACATTTTTGTGACATAAATGTCTGTGTGCTTGTTTGTTGGTCTGTGAAGGACTTTGGTGCAAAACATGTTTGCCTTTAAAAATACGTTGGCCTTTAACATGTTATATAAATGAAATGTACTTGAAACTTAAAACCTTGAACTCTAAATAACAGTGGAGCTTGCAAATTTGCCATTTAGAGTGAACATAACACTCCCTTAAGTGGAGATATTTGTTGTGTTTCCCATTTTGAGATTAGTTTCTCAAAGTCATTACCTATGTGCAAGATATTTGTCCTTTGAGTATTTTCAGTTCTTAACAGGGCTTGTTTTCCACCATGCCATGAAGTATCCTTGCAGATGTGCATGCAGCCCTGTGTTAGCGTGTGCATCAGACACACACATGTGAGCATATCCTTTGCTTCTTTAGAATACTGGGTTGCCTGCCAGCAGTACTCAACAGCATACACAGCGGGCCAATTAGTCCCTTAATTTGTTTAAATTTTGCTGGACTAAGCCAAAACTGTTAGACATTCCATGCAATGCTGCTTGGCTGCTCCTTAAAGCTGCAGAGGATGTTTCTGATTGAAGTTCAGATGGGATCCTTACTGTTTCCATACTTTTTAATGTGTTTCATATCTGAATTAACATTTCCACCAAACTGTTGCAAGATTAAGTTTGTGTGTCAATGCTTTGGCACTGTGAATAACAGCCTCAGCAATGGAAGCTTTGTCTCTATCTCTGCTGGCAGTGTAGTGCTGCTTCAGGCTCTGTTCCACCAATGCCCCCAGGGACAGCAAGGGCTAATCTGCCCCCCACAGAGCCACGCTCACACATTGGCCAGTTGCAGGCCTGTAATTAGACAGTGAAGAGGTGTGGTCCTTTTCGTTTTTGAAGCCAGGAAACAATGTAATCACGCTGCTAACCTGTAACTGGGTTGAACTCCAAGTAGTGAATTCCCTTTCCCACAGTGGTTGGTCAACCCAGCCTCCTCAACCTGAAAGGTGAACTGTGTGTCCCTGGCTCTGCCATAGTTATTACTTTTGGCCTGTAAATCAAACAGGTACATGTACATTTGAAAAGTTGTAGGCTCCAAAAGTGGTTTGTGCAGTCGGATTAAAAAAGTCTCAAATCTCTGTAGGTTTTATGTACTTAATCAGCTGGAGGAGAGGGGAAATGCTTTACTGGAGTCACTATAATTTGCTCTAAACAGGTAACCTGAGATATGGGAAATGGTTTTCCTCTGGTTTGGATTTAGAGGCTGTCTATCCTGCCTTTGTGCTTCTTTTTTGACACACAAAATGACTGCCACAGTCTGATGGCATAATTGCAAAACTTTCCATTTTGTATTGCAAAATACAAAAATACATTGATGGTTAGTTTTAGAGCCTTGTGAAATAGACAGTTTTCAAGTTTTACTATCTAGATGTTGATGAGTTCTCTCTTTCACATAGAACTTGATAGGAAACGTTTCCAGAAATAAACTGTTGGAAAAACTCAAAAATATTATACTTTTGTGCAAAAATGCATCCCCTTTTTCGATGGTCAATCTCTCATGAAAACATAGCTTTACTTACCTTTACTTTGCTTGACTCCCTGTGAGTAGTAGGAAGTTAAAGCCTTGCTTAAGCTGAACAAGTTCTTTACAGTCAACTTCCCCCAAGTAGCTAAGTTCTCCCTCTCTCTCAATGTATGCCTCCTACCTTCTTTCTGCAACTGGTATCCTACCAATGACAGTAGCCAAATAGCTCCTTCTTTTGTTATCAGCTACATTAGGGTGTATTGCAAAGCCGATTTACGACTTTTTGGTTATCCACACCCTCATAGCTTAGATAAGACAAGCAAAGCTGCTCTGAAACATACATCTCATTATCACAGAGGCCTTTGTGACTAGAAGTGTCCTCCTAATTTTTAGCATTAAATAAGTATGTACAAGTCACTTTAAATCCTGTTGTCTGCAATACATCGCATTAATCTGCATAGAGCAGAACAGAGTGTGCTTTATGTGTGACAGTGTTTTAAATGGCTTCTGAAACCTCCCTCAGGAAGATGTTTCGAAAGAGTGCGGTTAGAAGAAAAGTGTGGGATAACACAAGACATGGCTTTCAAACACTAACTCTTAAAAATTCTCATGACTGTTCTGTTTCGTATTATTTTTGTCTATATTTTTAGTCCCTTTAAAAATTCATGCTATCCTACTTCTATTATTCACGTAATATTCTGGTTCAGTGTAAGCGTAAGGGAACTACGGTTACTTTTCATTTTTCAACCTTCAGTTGTAAAATGACTACAACAATCATGAATCTTAAATCTTATTGGAGTAATCGCTGGACTAGCTTTTTAAACCAGGGCCGATGGAGTGTACGTGACTCAACTTCAAATGCATAATTTTACATTTTTTTTGTAACAACTTGACTGCTCTGGTGAAGTTGCCCAGCATCCTGTAGTAAAATAGTAATAATAGAAATCTACTTTCATAGCATCCAGTTGTGGTTAGTTTTGATCACTAAAGCATAACCTGATCACCAGGCATCACAACTAACAGTAAAATGGAAGCATAGATGACTTCATCTCAAGAAAACAAAGGCCAGTTTACCATTAGTTTAAACTATCAACCAGCAAAACAAATACAATTACCAGTATAAAACAAGGATACATGTAATACAGTATATGTTACAGACATTTTACAAGCACTTACACAAAGTAACATTTGTATTTTGGAACATACCACTCAGTGTAGCACAAGGCACTATGAGAAAGGTGGGCAGTTGTTCCATGCCTAAATTACATAGCTTTAGCTTTCAATGAACCTTCTACTGAAGAAATGTGGCTATTTTGTTCAAAATATGCTTTGGCTCTGCCCAAAGATAGCATACTCTGCTTCGGATTCACTGAATGTCAATTGAGTCAGTGTGTTTCTCTAGGCATCAACCTATTTTTTAGGCAAGTATTGTCTATTAAACAGACTTAAAGCATAAATAAAGGCTTCAGGTCTTGGTGGGACTTTATACACTATCCATCAGTAAGATGCAATTTAGACACCTGTATTAAGGGACTTTGTGGGAAAGAGCGCCTATGACATAAATATGATCTATTCTAAGGCTCTTTGAACTTTTGTTTTGAAGGCTCTCAAGTATAATGGCATAGACAAACTCAACTGTCTGACAGATGTCTTGTAGAGTTGAGTTGTAGCTGACCACATTGCCCCCTTCCTTGCCAGTGGGACATAATCTTTTTTTTTTGTTTTAAAAAGAGACTTCTTCAACTTATATGACTGTGTGAATATTTGCTTCAAAGAAAGTTTGGATTCTGTTTATATCTGTATGTTTCTACCAAAATCAAATCGAGAAATAGTTTTTTTCATTAGAGGATTTCCTTTATTTCTTTGTTTCAATATTTCTTTGTTTCAATTTGTTCAAAAGATGTTCAAGATGAGAGCGGTTTGCTGCCATGACTGATACCCCAGTGCGGTGAACAGAACAAGCAGTCCTGACCTGGCAACATACGAATGGCCCAGGGAAGCCACCAGATTGACACTCAGGTTTTGCATGACCTGCGCCAGAAGTTCCCTGAAGTACCAGAGGGTGTTGTCTCCCAGTGTGTTCTGCAGGTAAGCAAGATCAAATTTCTTACACCAAAGTAGAGTCCGATAACTTAGTGCAAATGTATGTGTACCAACACTTCTGGGTTATTAAACATTACTTGTTATTAGTTTAAACTTGTTAAACTAATAACAAGTAATGAGCAGTAAAAGAATTTGAAAGATATATGTTTGCAGTCATTAAAAAAAGTGTAACCATCGCATATTTATGTGGTAATTTTTCAACTGTAAAAATATTCTGCTCTGTAGGGCTAGGTGATCTCGATCAAGCATCATGATAAAATTTAAGTTCACAACGATAGATTTTTATGTGTTCACTCTGCCTGTCACGCTGCAGTTTTTAGCTTACATTTCAAATAGTGCTGGGCAATAAAACAATCTCGAAATGGGATCGTGATAAAATTTAGATTGATAATGGTGATAAGCTTTGAACATATTCACTCCATTAGATGGCAGAAATAAGTGCAACAACAGTTTGTTTAAGTTACAGCTGGTTGCAGCTAGGGAAAAGTGAGTTAAAGTGAAATTTGGAAAAGAGGGAAGAAATGAGTGGAAGTGGAGTAATGAAGCTGACGGTGAATGTGAAAGCAAACTTGTGTTATCCTCTCAAACTTAAGACTACCTTGATAAAAAAGGTTACATGACATTAACTGTATGAATGCGGTTTGAATGTCCCAAAAGCAACAAGGAGCAGATTAAGCCAGTCTGCAAAATGTGTCAGCGGTTGGTCCCGACCTAGCTTTAATAGAGGTTAACCACATCCATGAATCCTCCTGCTGTTCAATCCCAGCCTGAGGCAGGCATGTATCTGGTGCCACAAAGTAAGTTTTAGACATCATGATAAACTTTTTAGCTGTTGCCAAAAAAAGAAAGGATGCTTTGCTGCCTTTTAATTTTCACCACACTAGTTAAATAGACTAGAAAAACCTCACTGTGTTGCTCTCATACTGTCTATGGTCACTATTTGACAGCTACCAAAAATTTTGAGGTGGAGTGTTTTCTTTCATTTTACTCAATTAATGACTTGAAACTGTGACTTACTCAAGCCACCTTAAATATCAAAAGAACTGACGATTGTGTCATCTCTCTTGCATGACATATACTTAAGTGATGATGGGACCTTGAAGTGCTTAAAAAAAGGGTATATGTATTTCAACCACACTATGCAAGCTGCAAATATTCTGTTTCCTCCCTCGGAGAAAAAAGTCCCAGAGCACCGTTCCAGTCCGTCCCAGAAGTACTTCTACTATGGTTGATGCATAGCATGTAGGAGTAGTAGCTGGTAGCAGTAGACATGCTAATGTTTCTGCTACTGCAGCTGTGCACACCAGTACATCAGGAGTGGGAGCAAAATAAAAGAGGAACTTACTGCAGAAAATGTCAATGGACACTCGAGCAGCAGCATTACATTTGTCATGTAAACAGAAAATAAATAATTTCAAACCAAAGTTAATCTTATGCTATCTTCACATCTCACTTAGTAGTAAAAAGTATATGATGATATATATTTATGTTGACTGAAATGAAAAAATTATTGTGATAAGATTTTTTCCACATTTCCCAGCCCTAATTTCTTTCTTTCTTTATTTATGTATTTATTAATTTTTTGGGGGGGCTTTTATTGCCTTTATTTGATAAGACAGAGTTGGAAACAGGAAGAGAGAGAGAGGGGGTAGTGACACGCAGCAAAGGGTCGGAGCCAGGGTTGAGCTCATGGCCGCCGCATGGAGGTCTGAGCCTCCGTACATGGGACGCCTGCTTCTGGTTGAGCTAAATCGGCACCCCCAGCCCTAATTTCTAATGGGGCCTACACATCTTCTTCAGATTTCAGAAGCAACAAGGAGCAGATAAAGAAATTCTGCAAAATATGTCAGTGATTTGTGCTTACCAAAAATTAAAGCAAAACAATATTTGTTTTATTGAGACATATAAAGCACGGTTGCAGAGTATGTTTACATTTAGATGTTATTAAGCATATCACTTTATAACAAAATATATTCTCAACCAACCGACTGTAGTCATTATTCATTGTATAATTGCAATATGCAGTAATATATCATGATAAATATTGATATTGCTGGGATTGATGGGAACCCTAATCCTCAATATATATATTGGTCACTATTCTTTGAAAAACAACATGTAACAGATTCTCATTAAAAATTGCTGTCAGTACTATGTGTTTATATTTTTAAAAATATATATATATTGGCAGATATCTTGCTATCAGGTTTTTTAAACCATGGACACTGTCATCAGCTTAAAATATCCAATTTGCCATTATGGAACGGACCTAAAAATGCCTTATTTACTAACATATTCTTATATTTATTGCTGCCACCTCAATACTAATGAAGGGCCAAGGAAGATCAGGGGGAATGATAATTTAGTGGCCACCCAAGTTTAATTACGCTAAGAGTAGGGTTTACAAATATTATTTTGATTCATATCAATACAAGTATGAATGATCTGATATTGATTAAAAAAATACTAAGATCGATCTTTTATTACTGAATTTTTCTCATGGAACTTTAAAGGTAATATTTGCCAAGGGCCAAATGCAGCAGATTTTCATTTTGTAAATCTCAGAAGTCTATCCACTACACCAGATGAATTTTTGTACCAAAATAGTAACACAACTACTATCTCTCTCTTTCTTTTAGAACAACAACAATTTAGACGCCTGCTGTCAATACTTGTCCCAAGTCAGTCCGGGCTACCTATACAGTGAAGAAGGAAATCTCAGCTTTTCTGACGACCCCACCTTCACCAGGCTTCGTAATCACATGACCCAGCTGAACCTGGGCCTGCAGTCTCAGAATGTGCATGTGGCCCCGGTTCGAGACGGCCTGAGAATGAATGGCAGCCGGACCCTGGCCCACAGTCTGAGTGACGGGCCCCTTCCAACAGGCCAGGCCCCCGACAGTGACTTCTATCAGCAGGAGCCCCAGTCAGCCCCAGTGCAGGTGCCCTCTAGCCTCAATGTATTTGGTGTGATGGAGCCCACACGCAAACCACAGCCTCCACAGCACCTTGGACTCTACCCTCTGGGTGTCAAAGGAACGAGTATTGGTGCTCAGCAGACACCACGCTTCAACCCCATTACCGTGACGCTAGCCCCCAATATCCAAACAGGTCGCAACACCCCCACTTCCTTGCACATACATGGTGGGCCACAGTCGGGCCTTAGCAGTCCACAGGGTAATTCTATTTACATAAGACCCTTTGTAAGCCAGTCTGGTACGACACGGCAGAACCAGCAGCAGGGAGGCAGGGCCCAATACAGCCCCACTTCCCAACCCCAGCAGCAGATCTATCAGATTTCGCACCCCTCCTCCCTGTCCAGCTCTTGGTCCGGCCCTCAGCACGCCTCCTTACATACCTCACAGCACCAGACCCAGGGCCACCAGACGTCTCATGTCTACATGCCAATCAGCTCCCCCACAAATCCCCAGGCGCCCTCCATCCTTCCGACTGGAAGCCAGGCCTCTTCATCCGGAGTGTCCTCCTGCTCTTCTTCCTCCTCCTCATCCTCTGTCATGCCCACCTCCCTGTCTACCATCAGTCAATACAACATCCAGAACATCTCCACTGGTCCACGGAAGAATCAGATAGAGATCAAACTTGAATCTCCTCAGAGGAGCAACTCCACAACCACAACTGCCGTGCTGCGAACAAGCAGTGGGCCCCGGTCCTCCTCCACCTCCTCCTCCTGTCCATCTTCTTCCTCCTCTTCAACCGGGGTGGCTACTGTCCCCACCGCCCCTCTCTCTATTGGAGGCCCAGGTTTGAGCCGCAGCCAGCCCACTGTTTACATCTCTGCCAGCCCGCCTACTGCTGCTACCACTCCCTCTGAGGAGGCCGTTGTGGCCTCTGGTGGCTCCCGCTCCCAACCCAAGTTTTACATTTCTGCCAACGCCTCAAGCGATGACAGTGGGGGTAGGAACCCTCCTACGGTGTACATCTCAGCCAACCCTCCCTTGCAGGGGCCCTCAGGGGCCAGGAACATTGGGGGGCAAGTTAGCATGGGCCCTGCCTACATCCACCACCATCCTCCTAAATCTCGTGCCTCTATAGGAGGGGGAGGCACAGCTTCTTCCCCACGTGTGGTGGTCACTCAGCCCAATACAAAATACACTTTTAAAATCACAGTGTCCCCCAATAAGCCCCCAGCTGTGTCACCTGGAGTTGTATCCCCTACCTTTGAGCCCAACAACCTCCTCAGCTTACCCTCAGACCACCACTTTGTGGAGCCAGACCCACTCCATCTCTCAGACCCGCTGTCACCACACAGGGAGAGGCCTAGTGAGCCTCGCAGACTCAGCATGGGCTCTGATGATGCTGCATACACACAAGGTGAGCAATACTGAGTGGTATCATCACTTTGATCCAAAATCTCAGTCTGTATGCTATGATAGACATTCATGGACAAGGAATTTGACAGAAGGCTTAACATAATTAACTTGTTCACCTGCAAAATTTTAACCATTCCTAAGTCTGTACTCATGGTACATAACAATGGAGTGGTAAAGTAATAAAGTTTTAATGCAATGATTATTTTATTCTTTTGATTATTTTTACAAGTCAGACAATTTTAAGAAGCTGGAACTGCTCTTATGCACACAAGTTTGCAAATGCATACTTTAAATAAAGTTTTTAACTTAGACCAACCAGATAAGGTACAAAAAATGCTCTAAACTGTGATTCCTTTCCAAATTATACCTTCAATACGTTATCTTGTTTGAGCTGTTTGCTGTATCATTTATTAGTTGTTAAGTAAATACTAAGTGGCTAAAGAAATCATAACAATGTGGCAAAAAGAGGAGTTTTATACTTGTTTTAAGAATGAAAAACATTATAGGTTTATGCTACCAATAGTGCTCCTAAATGCTTTTTCCACTGCACCCTGCCAAGCTAATAAATTTACGCTAATGTATACTATGTGATTTTTAACATTTCAGCTAATTACATTAACTGCAGTATGATTCTTTCAAACTGAGTATGGTGGCTGTCACTAATAGTCAATCAGGGTGGAAACGCTGCCCTGCATGTCCATCTCCATAAGGTAGATAAATACAAATGTGATTTGCTCAGTAAGGGCTGGTGTGATGACACCAGTGTGAGTCCTCCACACTAATAGCTGTGTTTGCTCCACTGACCGTAGAGACTACCGGATTGTGTAGTGTGAGTCAAACATGTCAGAGCACACAACTGTTACCTTTTTTGGGCTTTTCTCTGACATGTGAGTCATCAGTGGTGGCTCCTGCACTGCAGTGACTACCACCACGAGGGGTTTCACATTGGGCATGCTGCCTCTGCTTCTGAGCCCCATCATCCTGTTTCCTGCTACTTTTATATGTATAGGTTTGAAAAAATGTATAATGGCTAACAAGTGTTCACCACAAGCAGTCACCATTCTCACTGAGCCCCTAGCTGTCTCTGTTGAGAAGCAGAGTAACATCATTGTAACAGCCAAAATCTGCTGAAGAGCCTTTTTTTACTGGCTTCTTTCAAATTGCAGATTAAAATATTATGGATACATCCTAGTAGACTCAACCAACACCTTGTGCCAACAGACACAACCCTTGTAATTCTGCAAACATACAAATACTCATGTATCTTTTTATGGTCTTACAGTTGTGCATTACAGGTGTAATTTGAATTGTTATTCAGTAACTGCCTGAGCTGAGCAAGTAGATGTTGCTATCTGCAGAACTACTAGATTTTTTCAGTTTGACAGTTTGAATCTTTATTTAAACAGTCTTTTATTTCCACACACAGATGAAATAGTCGTTGCGTCCAGTGCTGGAAAATTTGCTTTTGTCATGGCTGGTCTATAATAACTTAAAAACACCAAAATAATTTTCCACCTCTAGTTGTAGATCCAAAAATGATGCCAGCGTGACTCAACAAATGGACAACAATAAACAATCAATGTGCTTCTACCAACAGATATGTAGAAGCCAACCTCTTTTTTTCTTTTTTTATGTTGAGTTAATATTTAATTGAAGGACTTTGGGGCTTTTGTAAAAAAACCCATATACATTTAATTTTTGAAAACTTAGCTCATGTTCACACACTTTGTGACTGATATCAAGCAAGTAGGTAGAAGTTAAGCTCAAGGCCATTTTGACAAGTACATGATCTTCTGTCACAGGATAGACATTTACCAGTGGGCCACTTTCCTATTATTTGTGAAGTGGCATGTATTCAGTAAGAGGGGAAGGGAGTTGTTTATCCATTGAGTGTGTGTATAGGAGTTGTTGCAACTTGTCAACAGATGCAGGAACTATCATGAATTATGGGAAAAATGCTGCAGAGACTTGAGCAGGTCATATGCAAAGTTACAGTTTTGTGTTAAACACTGCAGCAGAATTTGCCTACAGCACTCTGCTAACCAGGATAAGTAAGATATATTCATTTTACCACAATAGGTGTTGAAACACATCTACTACAGTAAGAAATTTGATGAGGCTCTTTTTACACAAATATGTTTTTATACAGAAGGAATTATGCCGAGAACTGGTTTGACTGGTATATGGGGAGATTAGCCTGTGGCAAATCTGAAAGTGTGTCAGTACTATACGCTGAGTCCTTGAAGACATATGAAGCAGTTGTTTTTTCCCCCCTGTTTTAATTTGTAATTCATACTTAAGGATTTTCTCTTCGAAATTCTTTCAATTCCTTTCCCTCTTTTGATAATATCTCATTTCAAATTATGTTCAAATTTTGAATTCAATTTAAAGTCTATATCTTTATCAATGTAGTACATAAAAAATAGCTGCTAACAGTCCTGTCTGTGTGTTGTCCAGCATTGTTGGTCCATCAGAAGGCCCGCATGGAGAGGCTGTGGCATGAGCTGGAGTTAAAGAAGAAGAAGCTGGAGAAGCTAAAAGAGGAGGTCAATGAGATGGAAAACGACCTGACCAGGAGACGACTAGAGAGATCCAACTCAGCCTCACAGATTCCCTCTGTAAGCTCTCTTTAAACATTTTAAAGAAATTTAGCCAGTTTAGACTTCAGTTAGGTTTTATTGTGATTCAGTTTTGTGGTAATTAAGAGTGACGGTTAAAATACCAACAAGAATTTTTTTAGGTTTGTTTATTTACATGTTCATTTGTTGGACCAACGTTGAAATCATGTATAAAAACTAATTGAACTAAGTGTGATTATCTAGAGTATGATAGAACTAAAGTTGGTCATTTTTACCAGCTGATACCAGCCAGAATGTCCAGAAAGGTTTTAGTCACCAGATCAATTAGTAGAGTTAACTAAGTAGATGAGATTATAGAAATATTATTTTGGTGGAAATGCAGCTCAGCACACCAAGCTAACATAACCAGAGCTAGACAGACTGGTTATAACATGTTACCAGCTAAGCCTCTGTTAAAACAGGCAAATTTGGCTTTAAAAACTAGCAAGCAGAAATTAAATATGTCCCAGTTTCACTAAAATTACTGTTTTGTGAGTCATGGTAAGGTGCATCTTTAAGTTTCGGTTTCATTGCCATCATCAAAGTAACAAGCTACAGAGGGGCCAAATGGCTGAGGCATTGAGCCCAGTCAACCTGTTACACGTCACCCTAGCATTAAAATGATTTTGAAACTAATATTTTTAGGTAGAAAACTTAAATATTGTTGCTTCAAGAGTCATAAGAGATGTTCTTCAATGCAGCAGACTAATACTTTTAAGGTCATTACTGACAGAAAAAAGCCTAAAAAACCAAACAAAATGATTAGTGTCACATTGCAGTTCTTGGCTCCAGCTCATGGCATCAGTGATCCCTACACATTGAAACTGTTAATTATGAGGTCTGTTTTGATTTGGCTGACATTTTTCCACATTGTCAGACTAACAGAGCACTCAGTTTGTGTCAAATTTCCTTCAGAGTTCATTTTGCAGGTAGTTCGGAGCGTATGCTAAAACTGTGCGAGTCAGAGTTCAGAAGAAGCCTAAGTGAACATGTCTTTTATGTCAGCACAGCTTCTTGTGTATGTTATATTTGCAGCTGTGTGTTTGTTGAAACCTCTCAGGTTCAGATGAAGTGCCACTCTTAACTTTTCGCTGAGTAAGCCATTTTTGTTAGCTATTACATTTGAGTCAACAGAGGGGGAAAGCGGCTGCAGTGGGTTAATTGACGTGTGTTGCTGAGCTCAGTAGCTCCTTGGATCAGTGTTGTTTACTAAGACGAGCCAGTTCTGGAGAGTGGAGCAGCTCTCATCTTGACACGCACACATATCTGCTCCAATGACTTAAAAGCAAAATACTGAACCTGCTGCTGGTGTCTAACAGCTGACCAGCTCTTCCCTCCTGTCTCATTCTTTTCAGATCGAGGAAATGAAGCAGTTACGATGCAAAAACAGGTTACTACAGATCGACATTGACTGCCTCACCAAAGAAATTGATCTCCTTCAAACAGGTATGATTTTATCAGTCTGTCTGATAAATAGTATTTAACATTTGCAGGAATTTGGGTATTTTCAACAGGCATACAGCTGGTGTACATTTTCATGCTGTGTAATAATAAAGTAACAGTAAGTCATTGAGGGAGGGAGGTCAAATTTTAATCCAGGGTGTGCAGCTGTAGCACGTCCTCCTCACACACACAGTCAAGTTGTTGCCATTGTGCTGTTAACTACCAGTCTTTCCTGAATTGCATCCTGTTTCTGGTTGGTAGCAAGGGATTTATTGCTCCCTTGGCAGCAATCCACTGCTATTAAAGGTCAAGCCACCGACCCACCAGTTTACACAGGTGAAGAACAGCACAAGGATGAATAGTACCCCTCACTTAAGTCACAGGTCTGGGGATAACTTAGATTTAACCCCATATGTTGACTACTCTCAGACATAAAGTGTAACCAGTTATGATGCCGGGTCATAGCTATATTGCATCATGTTAATTTTTAGATAGAATTTACTCATATAACTAGTGAGTAGGGATGACCATGACAAGACTTCAGCTCCAGTGGCAATTTATCCAAGGTCAGGGTAGGTACACAGATAGACATATGTGGTCACAGAATTATTATAGCTTTGGGGAAAAGGGACTAACCTGACTGTCATCCTTCAAAATTGTAACAGTATATACCATATTTTTTTGTTTCAACTATTTTAATACATTTTGTTTGTAGTTAAACAGACCACCTGGATGAACCTTGCAGTAATGCAGTGAATTAATGTGTGACATTCCTCTTGTTTTATTTCCCATTCCCACATTCACATCACTAGTCCTTGTAATGTGCAAAGTTGGAGTGTACATATATGCTAACTTACTGGTGTTGATTTTGTAGTGATATAGGAAATGTAAATACAGTATAAAATGGATTGAATTCTATGGTTCGATCTTTTTTCCATTTGTTAACAGGACCACATTTTAATCCCAGTGCAATCCAAAATTTTTACGACAACATTGGGTTCCTTGGTCCTGTCCCACCCAAACCCAAAGGTACTTTATCTATTGGTAAGTTAAAAAGAGGTTGCATGGTCATGTCTGACATTGCTCATTTTAGTAGACACAGTTCGTAATCTATATCACCTAAATCTTAATAATCCCATATAAAATATAAAAGTGTGTGTGCGTGTGCGTGTGTGTGCGCGTGCCTGCGTGCATGCATGCGTGTGCGTGTGTGTTCACACACACTTTATGTATATAAAATGTTTTTTTTGTTTTGCTTTGTTTTGTTTTGTTTTTGTGATTTCATGTTTTCAGACTGTTTTTTCTGACTCAGGAGACCGTGTTGAGGGTGGAGCAGGTTAAGATAATACACTTAAAACTTTGTTAAATAAAACATTTTTCATTTGGACTTGAACAGGCCAGAATGTGCAAAACCACTGGTATGACCCCGGAAGTGAAATGTACCAAGTTGACATTATTCACTTTAATGTATTTTTTCATTAAAGTTCTTGTCTGAGTTGTGTTAACAAGGGTTTTCAACAGTACCAAAGATTTAAAAAAAAATTGAAAATCCAGTGTGTGAGATCTTGAGTGATCTATTGATCTATTGAGAGGAAGCTGTTAAATACACTGTTTGCCAACATAACCAAATTAGTGATGAAATTATTTCTGCAGAATAAGAAATGCATTAATAATTACTGTTGACTAGTAAATGAATAAATTAAAATTTAATTTTAGATCTTCCAGCTTGTCATGGAAGTTTTTGTATTGTACTAAGTTCATGTTTTGAACTGTTTATAAGTTACTAAGCACTCATTAATACAACTATTTCATTTCTGGACTTTTCTTCTTCTCCCTACGTGCTCTGTAATTTAATCCATCCATCCATCCCCCTCCCTCTCATCTATTCATCCAACCTTGCTTTGTGCTCGGCCCTGGGCCAGATAGGAGAGGATGTAGATATAATGTGACCTCTGAGCTCTTGATGGAGCCCTCCACTGGTCCTTCCCCTTCTCTCCCACTTGGTTGGTATCTCATGTTCTTCCTCTCTTCTTTCATTTCATTCTTTCTTCTTTCATCATCAACCATATATGTATCTTATTTAAATATTTCAGCCATCCTAATTTTCACATTTGAAATTGCAACCTTTTCCTGTCATAATGTTGCATACTTGATTCCTGCCCCAGTTTAAAAACTTGATTAAATAAAAATTAAAGTGATTGCTTTGCAGTATTCAGTTAACTTGAATGTGGTAATAAAGTACAACTGTACAATAGTTCAATGTCCCAGCAAGTTAAAAAACAGTACAATGTGTTGCACTGCTGTAAGGTATAATGACACTTTCAATGTTTAGGCATAATTCCATATTCATTTACAGACTCAGAAAGCTTTTAAAAAGATTTTTGGACAGCAGACATGTCACTATTATCCAGGTTCTTTTTAATGTCTTGCCTGAAAACTGGCTCCATATTCCATACTGTTTACTTTACATTACTGCCAAGTGGGCAATGATCACAATGCTCCAGTTCATGTAAACATACTGATACAGAAGTGTTCACCTCACCACAGCCACATATGTAAGCCATTATGTCTGTTTTTTCATCACTTCTTGGATAAACTTTTTCTGACCCCTTTGTCTTTTTCTTTTCTCAGACCCGGGCAATAAGATAGTGAAGCCCATCGTAGACCAGGAGGAAGACGAGGGGACGCAGTGGAGCTGCACAGCCTGCACCTTCCTCAATCATCCTGCCCTCAACCGCTGTGAACAGTGCGAGTTCCCGCGGCACTTCTGAGCCAACAAGGCTGCGACCTGCCGCCCCCTCCTCTGATAGAAAAAAAGGCCCTCATTGTTTCTTTTCCCTTAGTTTGTATGAAAAATGGGATGAGTCGGAGTCATCGTGCATTATGCGGCCTGTTCTCCTTGATTTTACTTCTTCTTGTCTCCTCTCTAAGGTTCGTAGAATGCTGTCCACTGAAGGCTTGACTGGATAGTGTTTACAGCTTGTTTTTTCATAAAGGCTGGCAGAGTCAGATGATACCTCACCTTAGAGACTCAGATCGCGTGGGTCACCCCAACCCTTTTCTGATTGACGGGTGACACTTTATCCCAGGGGATACCTCGCTGCTCCCACTTACAGTATTACGAGTGTGGCCCTGCAGTGTGAGGGCACACATACACACACCTGCATACATACACAACACAGGTGCCAGTGTGCCTTTGGCTGATTGATGTTTTTGTTTTTCTTCCTCTGTGGTGGCATGACTGGGGGAAGGGATCTGTGTTTAGCCACTTCTCTCCATCTGAAGGGAAAACTAACAGACTAATCATGGACACTAAAGTTTGTTTGCTGTTTCAGAGGATATCAAAGGGGGAACTGGCAGCGTTGCTGCCACTTAAATGTGCCTCTTGTCCTCCCACTTAGTATCCCTTTTCTGTCTCTTCAGTCATGAGTTAATAAGAAAAAGAAACTAAGTTGCATGCTTTGTGTACAGTTCACGGAGGCAGAAACTCCCTTTGAGCTTTTTAACTGTACATAATTTTAGAATGTGCCCTAAAAGCCTTCTTCCTCACACTATGAATCATTTGTATTTCCTGTAAGTATAGCTTTATAGACTTTATTAACTTTTTTGTTGTTTTGTTTCCCTCTTTCAAACAAATAAACACCATGCTCCCTTTTTTAAGCTTTTTACTTGATTTCTGTGAGAGTTGAAGCCTTGCAGGAAGAGAGGAGCAGAGCAGTAAAAATCCTTGCAGTCATCATGAAGCTACATCTGCCCGGTCTATTCATTGCTTGTGTTATTACTGAGTTTCCTGTGTACAATCTGCAGATGCAGCAAGGTGTAAGGCGATGATGTTTTTTTTTTTTCTTTTCTTATTTTTTTCAAGTTTGAGACTGTTAAGGGAGGGAAAGGGTCAAAAGCAAAATTAAAAATTGCCATCTTATCTGACAACTGGAATGTAGGCTTAATGTTGGGGACAACTACACCTCAGTGAAAAGAGACACTTGTTTTCCAGTATAATCAGGATGTTACTGCAGATCGGTGTCAGAGTCCTCCTGGAACAACTGATTGGCTTAAACTTATCCATGTTGCTGTGCACCTGAATTGGATTTCTGTAAGGAATCAAAGTTAATATGTTTCTGTTTCTGAAAATAAGATATGTTCTTGAGTCATGTGCCTTATATGCAAAAGGTCATAAATGTTACAAACTCCTTGGAAGCAGACAAAGCAAAAAAACCAAAACAAAAAAATACTCGTTTTTATCAAAATGTAAAGCACAACATAACTGTCCACTTTGCATTCTCTTATTATTCTATTTGGCTGTTTTCATCCTCTTAAGCTTTCATTGATGAGGGTGTTTCAAAAGTTTACTTAATGTCATTAACTTACCTTTACTGTGGAGTAGTTACTTTGTTTCTGTTTTGTTTTTTCCAAATTTATGAAATTTTGCCTTGCATCAGTGCCTTTAGTACTATTGAATTTGTATCAATAATCTGGTCTATTGCATCAGAGTGCCATTTTTTAAAAACAAAATTTAGTATTGTTAAAACCCTTTAAAAGTAGAAGATGAATTATTGTCTCTTAAGCACTTATGCAATACTTTTCCTTTTTCAACTCAAGAAACCAGTTTCAGCTTTACCTGCACCTTGGTGTGAAGAGGCAGTTTTTTCATGTTTTATTGAATGAAAAAATAATAATAATAATTTGGATATCTAAAGTGTTTTTTGATTTTAGCTGGGAAACTGTCTTTGTAACAGATAAGTTATTTGTAAAAATAATAAAAAAAAATCTATTCAGAATTTTTTGTTTTGTCTTTATGATACTTCGAAACAACAGTTCAGTTTGAATTTTAAATCCACAAATTTCAAAATTACTTGTCTTAGACTTGACTTAGCTTGTATTACAAAATAGAATTTGTTTCTTTATGCTTATTATACACACATTTTACATGAATGAATGAAAATAAACAAGTGTGAATTTTTTTTAAAAAGTACTCCACATTTCAGTGCTAAGGATAGGTTTAGAATTCTGACAGCTTGAGTAGCAAAGCTGTTCAGCACGATGAACAGGCTGTGACTGGGGCTTCACATCACCAATATTACTGACAGTAAATGGGTACAGATGATATTTTTGGCTGTTTCAATCAACTGCCGCTGTCCTGGGCTGAATAAATACCATACCAGGTCATGAAGTTTCCCGTCAGAATGCTTTCTATTGCTTCTCTGTAAAAGTTGACAAGAATTTTCTGAGGTAATTTTGGTTAAGTTTTCTTAAGAACTACGTACTTGCAGGGCTTGTCCTACCAGGGTGGAGATATATCAAGTTTTCTCTAATTTTGATTCTTGGGAACCTAGAACCATCCACCTGCTCAGCCTCTGCTCCATTATATGGACAATGAACAATTAGGTCTTTGGCTTTGCTGATGCTAAGCAGTAGCTTAGTCACTGTACAACACTCTGCAAGATTATTAATTTCCTCCCTGTACTCTTGTCATCGTTACGATATGGCCAGTTATAGTAAGTTGTCCGCATAGTTGACAATATAGTTCTCTCCTTGATACCTTGATACTAGCTTTCAGTCTCATTTTGGTGGTGTTATATGCTTCCTTGTTACTTGACTGAAAGGCAGCTTTCAATTTCTGGATAGAGTCCTCACCTCTGCATTCATGTAGGTTGTCCAGTTAGGAAATGATTTTATTGTCTCTGTGATCATAACATCATCAACACATCTGCTGATGTACGTTCCTCAAGATTGATGTGGTTCTGCTGATTGGCAACATTTCTGATATGTACCTGTCAAAACAGCCCTGGAGAACTGATGTACCTTAATCTGTACACACTTCAACAGTTTTTACCCAAAGTTTGACCCGGTTTATAAGCTGGGAGTAATAAGGTGGCAAAAGCAGGGAAATATGGCCTGACAGACCAAAATGAGAATGAGAGAGAGCTTTGTGCCAAGAATGTCTGTATAGACATGATCTTAAGTAATTTTCCCTTTGTGGTGCTGTTGACGTATTTGTAAAATTTAGTTTAAACAGTTATGAGGTCTGTTTGATTTAAATCACTAGCTATATTAAAAATAGAGTTTGGTTGTTTTGTTATCTGAATGCTAATTACCTCATTCAGTTCCTGCAGTGTATGTTTTTTGCCTGTATCTGGCTATTCAATCCTTCAATGTCTTTTCAGCTGTCAGTATATTTCTATCATAAATAATCATGGCTCAAAAAAAGAAAAAAAAGGCCAAGAATAGCACATTTGTAAGGAAATTTTTAAAGGAGCTACAGGCCACTGCTTTTTTATGCACCACCATTTCCATAACATCATGTAATGGATTCAAGTAGAGACAGGCTTAGACAACAACCGGAATGTTTTCAAATCTTTAACTGAAATTATCAGGGTTAAAGGATGTGATAGAAATGAATCACAACCAAATCATGTTTTACACACAAATACACAAACACACACACACAAAAAAACATACTGCAGCTGAAACTATCAGTGGGTGCATCCCACTGTTTCATCAGCTGCAGAGCCTTATAAGTGTGCATGCCGGCTCACTGGTGCACTTAACAGAACAGTGAAATCATTAATTAAACATGTTCTTTGCCTGTTGTGACCTTTTAACATGTGTCCCATGAAAAGGGTCTGTTTAATCTTTAACTAAGAAGTAGTCGCATGATGCTGAAAAACTGCTACTTGCTTAAATTCACATGTATCCTGCTGGGTGTTTTGCCTTGATAACAGCTGAAAAACACCTGTATCCTCATTAGGTTGTGGCAACACTTAAATGATTTTGTTTGCTTAGTTAATTTGCCCATATAAGAATTTTATGTTGTTAAATGTAGCCTAGTGATGATGGAAAACTTAAAATAGGATCTTCTTTTCTTTCTTACACCAAGGACATTGCTGATCTTTACAAGCCACCGAGGAGCAAAAATGTGGCAAAGTTTTTAACAATGCAGAGCAGTTAAGAAGTGATCGGCTCCAACTTTCAAAAAAATATCATTTTGCTTCCATAGATGATAAGTTGAGTCTAGAATTTATAAAATTTTCTTTGTCAACAACACTTAAAATGTGTAGCTAACAGTCTAACTTGGTCTGATTACTGAGCTCAGATGCTTATGGTGGCTTGTTTACTATTATTAGCATACAAGGGTGATTGATAAGTTTTTGGCCTAAGGCAGAGGGAGATGAGTTACACAGCCCTCATAACATGGGCATGCAGTTGAACTCTTTGGTTGATTATGCTGGAAGTTTAAGATTAAATTTTTGTGTAATTTCTGTTTTGGGTAGGAAGTTAGTACTTTTTAAGTCAAAACTACGGGCAACATTAGCTTTTGGACAGTTTCCCCCTACCTTCGTCTCAAGGGCTCACCAAAGGAGGTCAATGAGTACATGTAGGGGAGGGGAATCGAGTGTGTTTACGTGTGTGTATGTTTAAGGGCAGGGGGGTTATGGGGAATGTGCTTTCTCACATGGTGCATGGTGAAAAAGTGGAATGTTGAATTTGAGCATAGCAGAGAGATAACTCAAAAGGCTGAAGAATTTACAAATTCTTTTAGACAGTGCTGACTTGCAGTTTTTAATTACCAGAAACAGAAATACCACAAAAATTAACAGCTTCAAACATTTTGCATAAACACAGTCACTCAGAAATTAGAGTGGGTAGTCTACTGATCAGAAGGTCAATAGTTTAATCCCTGACCCCTCTGGTCTGCATTTCTAGGTTTCATTGGGAAAGATACTGTCCCTGATGGCTGTTGCATCATTTGACTGAATTCCCGGTGAGCAGGTTGGCACTTTATAAAGAAGCCACTTGCACATGTGAATGTGTGTGTTAGTGGGTAAACGCTGACTTGTGTTGTAGAAACGCCTTCGGTAGAAAAGAAACACAGTGAATCTACCCCATGCCCTTAACATAGCATAAACTAGTTGTTTACTTTATTACTGTTCTCTCCTTTCATATGTTGTTTTAGCATTTACCTCGTGTCTGTCACTTATGCCCACAGTGGTGGCTGTTAAGCAAAAGTTACACAGCATGTAACAGATGTATGCAGGATTCAGTGGCATCTAATGGTGAAGTTGTAGATTGAATGTGAATGAAAATCCTTCTCCTCAACATTCCCCTCTCACTGTGTAGCAGAACAATGAAACTCAGGATAAATGTTTGATTTGTCCATTCTGAACTACTGAAGAAAGAAAGCAGTGCAAAATTACATACTCTGTAGAAGAGGACCTGCTTCCTCTGTGGATATTAAAAATTAGTTCTAGTTATTATTATAAAACAATGAAAACATACATATGAATATTATCTCTACCATATTTTACTAATACAACTCTCTGGATACTACACACTTGACCTTTAAGTTCTTTTTGTCTTACATCCTAGTCTCACTTTTAATAAATCTGATGTCATTTTATATTTTTTTTGTTTTTGTAGACAAATCCCATGAAATTACCAAAACCTATAATGGGTTAGGTCATCTTATACTTTCCACCATTTTCACCCATGTAACACTTTTGTTCCACAGATTACAGCCAGATCTTAAGACATAAATCTTTAAAATCTTTATTAAACATTTTTTGAGTAATTTCTGAAAACTTTTGTATACACATAATCAGTGATTATGTGTGATTTATGTCTTTTTAGCCATGCTAGAAGAGTAGTTTTAGGCATAATGGATAAAAAATCTCTTCCGTGCATAGTTCCCCTACTTAATGGACATGCCATAATAAGTTACCAAACCACTCCTTTGAATACAGGATATTGTAAAAATAAGTTTAATATGGTTGAAAAGACCTACTCCAGTCAACATGTTGCAGCAGGTATTCAGCATAGAGAAGTGATGGAAAACAACTGCTATCATCACTGATTGAATTGTGACTACAACTATGAGCTTCAGCCACCAGAGGGCAATGTAGCATCCATTCTAAATTTCAATCTGTTGATTTGAAATAACTTGAGATTTGTTTTATCCACGAAGACCATTTAATAAGCGCATCAGACAAATAGAAAGTTTTTTAGTTATTTATTTAGTTGTTTATTCTTTACAGAAGTATAGAATAGTGCAATCAAGTTCCTCACTCTGAGGCAACATGAGAAAACAACACATGCTGCTTTTTATTACAACAGTTGTTAGTGCTACAATAAGTAGCATGTATGGAGCATAGTGCATTGCACTTTAATATTGGGATAAAGAAATAACATTCAGTCTGCTACATTTTCAAGACTTTCTCAGATTAAGTAATTTATAATGCATAAAATAAAGGGTAAGTTCACACAGTATGACTAACCATATTACAAATTCATGGTCATTTTAAGAAAAGTAGAATTTTTCTCTTTTGACTTTGCTTCTGGGATGAGAACTCCAATGTGGACTCAGGATGAATAAAACAGTCTTTCTAATCTAGAAGAACTGGCTGGCCCTGTTGCTCTGGATGAGAGAAATCAGTTTGGACAGGTCTGACACATGTGGGTAAGCATTCATGACTTGTTCCACCTTACTCTGAGGGAAGAGGGTGCTCAGCTGCCCCCTCAGGACCTTCCTCTGCTCACTGGATGGGCTCTCAGCTAGCCTGCCATCAGAGAGGCTGCCCTGCACCCATGGGTCCCTGGGTAAACTATGGCTCTGTCTGTTGGAAGGTTGTCTTAAGTACTGCTTCTCTGAAAAATAGCCAGGATGCTCCCCATTATGTGGAGGCAGTGCTGGGCAGGAGCTCCATGCTGGGTGGTGGTGGGGAGAGACTGTGGTCTGCTGCTGGCCACACCTACAGTGGCTGCAGATGGGGTACTGGCAGGACATTGAACCGTTCTGATAAGGGTAGTAACCTCCTCCACTCAGGCACGGTCTTTGAGGGGTTCCACCAAATGACCCTGAGAGAGAGTAATCATCATGGCTCAGGCCATAGCTGGCCACCCCGCTGCTGTGGCTGTGGGGAGGGTGCTCCATGTTGCAAGGCAAGTCCTGGATGTTGAGCCTGGACATGGAGCTCTCCATCGAGCCAAAGGCCTCATCCACATCTGTGCTTGGGCAGTAGTAAAGGCCTGAGCTTGGTTGGCTCCTTGGGCTGCTGGTGTCTCTCTGATAGATGAACTGCTCACTTGGTGAAGCCCTGTGGGATTGATCCTCTATGCTGAGAGGCGTAGGGGAGGATGAAGTGTATCTGTGCTCCGGCTGATACACAGGAGGGTGGCAGTGTGTGTCCTGCAGGCTTGCTTTGGGTGACAAGTTCTTGGCTCTGTCTCTTAGAGCTCTCAGTTCATCAGCCACAGATAGCTGTGATTGGTTGGCTCGCTCAGGATGATAGAACTTGCACTTGACTCCATAAGTACACTTCTTTCCTGAGAGAAGGAATAAGAGAGGTTATTAATGGGCTCCACAGCTGTAACCATGTCTTACTTCAAGAAACTGTCAACCTAGAATATATACATAAAGCTCCCTCTTCTGTTCTTCACTGTTGTAAACATACTTGGCTTTGCAAACAAATTGGCTGTATATTTTAGATTTCCCAGTGCTTTTGACACAAAGGCAGAGGCTCAAAGATTGTGAGTCCCTTAACCTCTAGTTATTGTTGTTGTGTTGTTGCTGGTTTTTTTTTTTAAACAGATCAATACCATCATTAAGATCAGTTTTCTTTTTTATAGGAGACCTGGCAAAGAATAAACAAGAAAACATTAAAATAATTATTTAATTAATTAATTGGTTAATTAAGTGATTAATTAATAATTGTTAAATGAAAAAATAAAAAAATAGTAATAAGATTGTGTTTATATCTTTATTTATAATAAGTCCCTAACCCCATCTTTTGATCTCAGAATAGAACTAAAGTTAGATTTCTGTCTTAAACCCAATCCCTGACTGAAAGGCTGGCAAATTATCCCCTCTGCTAATCTCTTAATGAAATATTAGTAGCCCTCTACAAGTTTTTTGTATGTTCAAGTCAGAAGTCACCAAAAACTGAGGAGGGACAAGAAACAAACAACATCGCTTGGCTTTACGTCTCTCTGGTAGGATGGATTGTAACAGTATGAACAGCTGCTTTGAATGCTCATTGAAACTTTTGTTGGACTCTTAAATTTTAAAAAATATTTTGATGTCTTGATATCATTATTTAGTGAAGATGGCAGATGGAAATTCTCACTTTTGTAAAGAAGTATTGCAAGGACAAAGATTTCACAGTTTTGAACTTACATTTCAGTTGACTTGAAATCTTTTGGGAATTTAGACTTCCTCTTTACCTAACAAAAACATTTTGGTCTATGAAATCATTTTAAACCAGTTGGATAATTTAATCAGAATCAGAATCAGAATCAGAATCAGAATCAGAATCAGCTTTATTGGCCAAGTACGTTCGCAACATACAAGGA
>JAQMCX010000023.1:2753707-2769159 GCA_029814765.1 Acanthurus leucopareius
CGTTAAAATCTTTATCGCGTTAAAATCTTTATAATTAATTGATCGAAATTAACGCGTTAAAGTCCCGGCCCTAGTCAAAAGCAATGTGAGTGCAGGCTAGTGGGGGAGTAGGGAGGAGGGATATATCGTGCTTCAGTAGGACAACTGAGTTTCTTTCCCTCACTTTGTCTGCATCTGTATTTATATGACATGTCTAATAACAAGCAATAAAGCAATGCAATGCAAAAAAAAAGGAAGAAGAGTAAGGCTAATCTTAATTGAAAGTTGTTACTGCTACTTATTAGGGTAAATGAACTTAGGAGACAATGAGATTGAGATGAGGTGAGTCGATAACCGTTCATGCAGGGGCTTGTTCAAAGAATGAGGATTACTGAGTTACTGGGAAGTGCTCTTTTACATCACTACATGCTTCAGGTAAGAGGCAGTGACTAAACAATAATCCAGATGACTGGTAAACCTGTCTCTTGGCAAAAGACTGGTTAACCTGTCTCTTCACCACCTGGTAAGTGTCACAGTAATGATTAACTGCAACTCTGTGCCTAATAAGCTTTAACTACTGGTGTGTCAATTTAAACATAAAGAAATTTTAAAGCAGGAATTAATGACTGAATAAATGTGTTAAAGTGTTGGTGACTCTGCTGTTATTTGCTTGTGAAATTTATTTGTACTTGTGCAACACAGGGTTGTGCAATGAACTTCCCAATTCATTTGTATTACAAAAGATTTCAAGAGAAACAGGAAAATCCCTAGATGTGGAATACTGCTCCACCCTAGACGTTGCCTTAGATGCATGATTGACAGGCACATTAGTTATCTAGTTTTGGGAAATATACTGCAGACCCTCAGAAATATTGAACAGTACAAAGACATTCACAGTAGGAACATGTACATTTCACTGGATTTATATGTACACACAAAACACACTTTCAATGTCAACCACACATTTCAGCCAGAATTCAGTAGAGTTGTGTGTATGTAAAGCCCATCGTGCACAGTTACCACAATCACTACACTGTTAATAGTAAACATGCAAAAAGTAGCGTCTGCCACTAAGCAGAATGCCACTGTCAACTGAAGCAGAATTTTTTCTAGCCTGCTAAAGGCTGGAGAGGAGAGAAGTTTACTGAAAAATACTTTTACAGACCTGTAAAACATTAACAATACACATTTTTTCATGTTAATATACTAGAAGCAAAATTATTTTTTAACAAATATCCATAATTTCCATAAACAATTAAAAGAATTCACTGCATACAATAACTTACCATAGTAAAAACAAGTCAAAATAAACTGTGTTTTTAACATTAATTTAAGTTTTTGTTTAAATTCTGATTATTTGTACATCATTTTTTAATTTACACACATATCTAATAAGTCCATATGAAGTTTTCATGTAGTTGTAACCTGAAACCTTGAGATAACAGTGCAGCACTGTAGTAAAAGCAGAAATAAAAATGCAGCAGCAGTAACTGCAAAGCCATCAACTCTATTCTTAATAAATGTAATAGGTAAAGTGTAACACAATATTGCAATATTTTTGTAGTGGCTTAAAGCAACACAGTGAATTTACCTTGTGCTTTTTGGACTTCCTGCTGTCTTCTTCATCTGAATGGTGATGATGCCTCTTCTTGTGCTTTTTTTCAGAATACCGATGGCTCGTTGTCTCTTCTTCCTCCTCAATCAGTAGGTCATACTTAGAACTTTAGAGAAAGTTATGGAAATCTCCAGGAAGTTGAGACAGTTATTCCTAAAAGATTATAAAAACTAAACGGCAGAAAAAAAAGAATGCCCATAACAGAGGCTGTACAGGTAAATAATTCTAGCTGGTATGTTATTACATGAAGTGGAAAAACTGGAAATTAAACTTAAGCTTATTAACTCATAAGGATACTCTTGTTTAGGCTTGACTTGATCCTTCAGAGCCAATTTTGATTTGTTCTCCAAGTCCTTCTCGTAGGCTTTAAAGTCATCCTTTGTATACTTTCCGCCTTGGAAACAGACAAGGCCATGAGTAAGAGCTTAAGAAACACAGTGTAGGGACACAACATAGTGGAGGGAAATAACACTAAATATAGACACCTGGTTTACACTGATGTGACCTGCTGGCACTTCTTAACAAAAAGAGATATATTCAAAACATGCAAACCACTAAGGCTTCAGTGAGAGTACCTGTCCCCTTCCATTTGATCTTCGCAACTGACTGGCTGAAGTCCACATGAATGCGACGATCATCAATGAGTACATTGTCCATCTTAAAGTAGGCTTTTTCACAGTCTTCTTGCTGTACATCAGAAAGCATGAAATACAGGAAACATGATAGCAAAGCTGTCATAATATCAGATTTTTTACTACACAATAGAAGACCTTAAAATGACAACATATTCATGATATGCAAATATGGGGGAAAAAGGATACAAGTCAAATTTACTTTGTCTACAGTGTGTTTTGCTACACTACAAATATTAAAAAAGAGAAAACCAAACCACTGCTTCAACCGGATACTAAAATTTTCAACAACCTGATCACTGATGAGAAGGGTAGCCTCTAGTCCACTCTGACAGTAGCCCCTTTTACACAGCCTGTTCAAGGTCAGGATACTCTGCTGCAATTTTGCCTCGCCTTTTTTAAGTGCAACAAAGATGGAATTATGAGTCACTGCTTTTAGCAGCTACTTCCACTCTTGAGCCAGCAACAGAGGTAGTTATAGCATTAAATTATAGAACACCATTTGATGCAAATATGTTGTCTTTGTATTAACAAGAAATTAAAACGCACATTATCTCTCAAGAATTTGTGTCTTTGTCCGTTGGCGTCTTGACATCCAAATACCTGAGTTGTGCTGGTGCCTAGTTGGGGTGTATGAAAGGGAACTCTGGCTGATTTCACACACACATAATATCTTTTTCAGTGTACGTGGGTGCCGATATAGGCGCCTCTAAAAAGTGTGTATGGCCACATCAGTAATTACACAGGCAGCACTACGTTGGGTCTTTTTTTGACACAATTGATGCAATACTGACTGCAAATATGTATAAGTGCCTTGATTCAAGGTTCTTCATTGGCCACAACAAGAAAAGATGGGGTAACGCATCAAGTATTTTGGTGATAACCCATGAGAAAATGTAATATGTTTACACTAACATTCTGAATGACAACACACATCTTAATATCTTCTTAAAAACAAATATTAGAGATATTATTTGTGCAAATGGTGTTCCACACTGAATCAACATCTGCGCGAAGCTGAGCCAGTGTGTCTGGACCAGGGTGTGACATTTTGACAATGCGTTAGGTGCATGACCCCCAAGCAAGAAATTTAAAGCAGTCAGCAGCTAACTCAAAGAAGAGGAACAGCAAGTTTACCATCCTTATCCTCAAAAGGAGGGTAATGTAATGTAATCAGTAACTGGCTGCATAGTGTAAAATACTTCCACAATACTGACTGTCGCAGCAAGTCTAGTGTAGTAAGTTTGCTCAGTAATCATAGATCTCATAGACACAGAAAATTGATTTCACATAAAAATTAAATGCTTACCTTTTCAAACTCAATAAAAGCATAACAGAGGGAATCTCCAGTTTTCCAGTCTCTGATGATCTCACAGCTACATACAAAGGGGGGTAATACAATTTTTTCAGTATAACATGAATGAAAATGTACATACACATTAAATTTCTATTTGCTTAAACATTTCTGAAATGCAGAGAGTACAATTTGGAATTATATAGAACATGGAGGTAAGTGTCACCTTTTTATGGACCCAAAGCGAGAGAAGATGATTTCCAGGTCTTCATCTGTGGTTACTGGGTTCAGTTTGCACACAAACAGCACGTTCTCTGGAGGCCTTACATCTGCATCGGGGAGGTCACCTACCTACAAGAATGCATGACATAAGAGTGCAGAATGTCTCAAAATGTAACCCTAGTATTTTGTAGTTGTTTGGAACTGAGAGCAGATTTCTTTTTCTCACCATCTCCAGCAGGATGGCTTGAGTCTTAGCTTCTTTCTCCTTCAACCTCTCCTCCAACTCCTCAGCTCCTTTCCCATCTGTATCATCAATGACTTCATCTGCTCCAATTCTGCCACTCTGTACATGCAGAATATTTGTACATATTTAGGCCACATATTGTATATTATTCTTTTGGATAATGTTTACACAGTATATTGTTTATGTGTTTTTGACTAGGTGGGCAAGAATGCCTTTGTTGAGTTTTGACAGGAATTCTCAGAGCTTTTCTTAATGAATGAAATGTGGCATTAAACTCACATCTAGCTGCTCTTTGGTTGGCTCAGGGGATCGATCAGGCACTGGCAAGTCAAGGGGGTCATCAAAAGGGTCATCAAGGATAACTGTGTGGTTTATCCTACAGCAAAATAATATTTTTATCTCTCTTTAAAACTTTAAAGTCTGAGGTGTTTCTGAGAAATAATAAATGCATTCTTTGATATATGGGCACTAGATTGCCAGTTTATCTTTGCTCACCTGATATCTTGAAATGGGACAAAGTCCTTGTCTACAAAGGTCTCATTTATTTTGGCCAAGACATCCATACCTTCAGTCACTTCCCCAAACACAGTATGGACTCCATCTAGGTAGTCCAAGTTCTCACTTGTGGTAATAAGGAACTAAGGATAGGAATTACAACAGATTAAGCCCATCACATAACACAATCTGCATTTGATAAGTAAAGTTGGACATGATTTATGCTAGATGTTTAGGTGATAATTAAAGGGGGCCATTGATGCTATATTTTCATTACGGAATTCCATTATGTTATATATAGCACAACTGGTAAGACCAGAGAGGGAGTCCATAATAACATGATAGAAACTTGGTTAGTGTAAAATATTACATTGTATTCTTCACATATACATGATTTCCTTTTGAAATTATCTTGTAGGATTTATTCAAGTATCAGATAATTTCTATATTAGGTTACAAAATTAAGGCTGCGGTGTGGAACCTGTTGTTCCTGGCAGTGAGAGTTATTACATAATCTAAAGTAAAATGCATGCACCAAATCTGGTGATAGGCATAATCAGCATTGTGTAAACAAGGCAAGGGCTTACATTTAAAGGAAGTTCATGTATATGTAAAATTCCTGCACTGCAGATTTAATTAAATTATATCTATCTCATATCTTAATATATATCTTAGTATATCTATTAAATTTGGTAAGGTTTCTGTTGTTCCTGCTCTTGAAACTTTTTGCAACTTACAGAGCAAACAACAGTAGGAATTGAAATTTTATTCACCTGGGAACCATGCTGGTCATTTCCATTGTTTACCATTGACACTGTCCCCTTCTTTCTGTGTTTGATGCGTGGTGTTTTCTCTGCATCAAAAAAACGAGCCTGGTCCCCATAAAGTTTGCTAATGACACACACAAAAGAGAAGATTTGCCACAGTATTCAATTTGCATTACCAAAACAATAGTCAAAAGACATTGCGAAGATTAATGACCTGTAGACAGATTCTCCACCTCGCCCCGTACCGGTGGGATCTCCAGTCTGTATGATGAAGTCTCTCTGAATAGAGATGAAACCATCGTTACAGCATGAACAATACAATTTTCCAACCTCTGAACTAGACTGACAAATTAGGAGGGCACAATAACCAAAGCCTGGTTATTATCAGTACTCCTCTTCTTTCAGTGACAATACTATTTGGCGGAAATGATTAAAAAACAAAACAAAACAAGAAAACCTTTTCCAGATTTAGATACATTATTTTATGTTTTGTAATTTTGTTATAAAATTTGATGAAGTGATAGTGATGATAAACCATACTACATAAATTTTGTAAATAGGCTTACACTCCCTCACTGCTTAACAAACTTGCAGAAACTACTGCTGATATGGTGATAATTTGGTCTAAAAATCTTTGCAGACATTAATCTTTGGCTTAACGTGTAATTTTGGAGATGCCCTAAATATTCAGTCTGTTGTGCACTTACAATATTCTTATGAGATTCCTTTTTCCATTACAAAGCTGGTGGTGTTAGGTTACATTAAATATGACAAACAATTACAGCCACATTAACTTACTATGGTAACCCAAGGCAATAATTTCCATACACATTCAGTTATCGGAGATATGTTATCTGTATACCGTGCTTAGCTTCTCTTGAGACCCTACCAACTACAGTGTTTACCTTTATTACACTGGTAAACAAAAGCTGTATTAGTAAAAAGCCTAGTTTCTTCTTTGACATGTTTTCCTGGTTTCCTGAATGAAGAATGAAGAAACTGCCTTAAAAAATATATACACAATGACCTTTGGCTATGAAGGTATACAGATAAGGAACCCGGAATATCTGCGCACCGTGATCGCAGAAAATAAACTTACTTCGACATATTTAATCTATATACAAATGGTGGGACACTCAGTCGAGCTTTTCATAGCTGGTCTGTAATTGTATCGCCCTCCTCTGGCGTGTTATGATGACTCAGTGCCAAGGTTCAATTGAAAATAGCAAAGATTCATTATTGTCCCTAGCAAAAATACAAGGTACAATTTAAATTTACCTGTACATTGTGGATAAGGCAGTAGTTGTAGTGCTTTATTTTGCATAATTTCAGAAAGTTGAGACAACCTGCAAAAGAAAAGAGCACAAGACGTTTAAGTTAAATTCAGTCCTTAGAATTAAATTTACACATAGTTAAAAAACAGTTAATTGGCGTCTACATAACGTGAGGAACTTCTGACTAAATAAGCATGTGCACTGATTTATTTAAGCTTTGTTTTTATTATTTGTAATGTAGATTAAACAAATGAAAAGGAAGCAGGCATGCTAACAGCCTTAGCTAGCGTCCACTCATTCTGTGACTCTTCTTGTTAATAGCTAACTCAACTAGCAACCATTTTGCAATATCAACTGCCTCATAGGGGATTTGGCTTGCATTTCTTACTTTTAGGTCTTTCTTCTGTAAACAAATCAATTACAATATCGCCCAGCGTTGTTTCAAGGAGCACCGCCATGCTGACGTCCCTGGTCTCGCGAGAAGATTGCTTGGGAATTTCGTGCGCCTGCGCAATACATAAGCTCAATGTTTTTGTTTTAGCTTTCTCGCTACTGGTAAAACTTCCCTAACCAAAATGGAACCGAGAAGGCTAGCAGTCTTTGTTATATTGCCTCTTTTTGGCTCAGTAACATGCACAGAGTCGCCACCCAAGCAACTTAATACGGTAAGACCCAAAGCGGCAATTATGAACAATATGTGCTAACCCTGATGATGTGATGTTAGCATTGTGATGGCTTACTGATTGCCTTTCCATGTAACCACCATGTCCACCCTTCGTGGACATGGTGGTATTTATGTTTTCCTTCTCTAAAATGTTTAATCATCGATCCTTATAGGAAAATATCCTCATTAACGTGACAGCAGAGACACTGACTGATACGCAGTTGCTGGACTCCAACAACCTGCAGGTAACGTCAGAACTACTATACGTGTATAAACCAATTTACTTGCGAATGCGACCCTCCGCTAAGCCTTGATGCCTTTATTCTTCTTTCAGATAAATTTAAACATATCGGTGGGTGAAGAGCAGGTGCTGGTCAATGACATCCCAGTAGAGCTGTCAGGGGTCACAAGATTCAACTGTCAAGCACTTCTCTGTGAGTTATCCTAGCATTGTGTAGATGTTCCCTAGTTATGATTGATCCAGCTAATGAGACATTTTAACAGAGGCCAAAAGAAAACGCCAATCTAGCCTTATACCATGTTTGTGGTTTTCAACATGGCACTGTTGCGTATGACGGGTGCGTTAGCTAATGGTGTAGGAACTCAAGTTACATCACTGGCTGAGAATAAATTATTGAAGAAATGTCAGAGGCTTATGGATACGTGGAATTTAGTTTTTTATTTATTTATGTTTTTCCAGTGGACCGCATCAATGGAAGCAGTGACTTTGAATCCGGGGACTTAGTTTCCACTGTTACCCGGGTGATGGTGAACCAAAACCGGCTATACAGTGACTCGGAGGAGGTGGTGGCTCTGCAGGTGTTCAGTGAAGTTATAGAGATGGAGGGTAAAGAGGTAAATGTATGGGTCTTTTACAAGTGTCAGATCATAATTTTGTGACTGAGTCTGAGTAAAAACATGACATTAAGGAACTGCATTCTCAAGTTTATCCCAGAAGTTAAAAACGGTGAGACACTTTATTTATATTGAAGCTGCACCAATCTTTTCTCTTAAGAACAGTAGTAGTTGTTTATAATTTCACACTATTTGGGTTTTTATGATTTAGGTTCAGCAGCCTTACATGTGTGAGGTGAAATTACTAATGAGCCCAGATTTCCAGAAACTGGCTCAGTTTACCAACATATACCCCATCGGACATAGTGAGATCTTCAGGGTTCCCAGGGAGAACGATGTTGTTGTCACAGATCCACCAAATTCTAGAAAAGGTATGAAAACATGCTGCTTTTCTGCTTCTATTTACCATTATCTATACACTTTGTAGCAGTAATTTTTTGTGAGTATTAATTATTTTCCTTTTCTTTAAATTAGCTGAAGAACAACTGATCTCCCACACTACCAGCCAGTACCCCCTGAAGCACACAGAAACCACCCAGGAGGAGACTGCAGCCCCGGGAAAGCTCCCAGAGACTCCTCTACGTATGGACCCCGACCTGATGTATGATGTAAGATACGATGATGAATTTGATGACAGTCAACAGAGCCAACCAGATCAGATTCATATGGAAACTTTGCCCAAAGAATTTATGTCATCCTACTCGGTAAGTCAAGTGTAATGCAGGATCAGATGCTAGACAGATATCTGTCAGGTGTATGCCTATATCAAAGGATTTGTAATAGCTTACAGTAGTGCCCCTGAAATTCCTTTTGTGTCACAGCTGATGATGTGGAACTGTATAAACTATTGACTTACTTCAGAATTTTAAGCAAGCTTTTGAGAAAAATGTTTGGATGCTATTTAGAGCTGTGTCAAATAATGAAGAACTTAAAAATGTCAAAAGAAATTTCAGTTAAACAATTGGCCAGTATCAACAGAAAAAAGTTATAGCGTTAGTATAAAAATTGCTTCTTTTTTTAAACACTCAAATGTGAAACTATCAGTTATCAGTATCAGCTACAAGAAGCGGGTAATTACTGGATATCAGTGTCTATTTAAAAAAAAAAGAAGAAAATTCAGATCTTGACCCTTAATTACAATTGATTTAGCCTGTTTTTTCTTGCCTTTGCATGTGTGTACTCTTCCAATATGACTTGGAGACCCTTTTGTAATATTTACTACTCTACCACCTCTACTAGTTTTTGTCCTACACCTTCTGTACTTCTCTGCATTTCATTGTTTGTATGTAATTTTGTTGTACACTCCAACTTGAAACTCTGCTGCCTTCTTGGCCGTGTCACCATTGAAAAAGAGTTTTTATCTCAACATTTTTTTTTTCAACCCAGTTAAATAAAGGTTAAATAAAATTTTAAAAAATAGTAGAGACTTGTACCTGCGAGTCATGCTTATATATCCATGTGCATCCCCTCCTTAGGCCATGTGTCATTGGGTTGAGGGAGTGAGGGAGCGTCTGAGGCGTTTCAGCTCCGAGTCACTGCCTCTCTTCTTCCTGGTTATGTGGGTGGTGGTGATTGGTGTTGTTGGATCAGCAGTCATTGTCAGAATCTTAGACATCTTCTTCCCAACATGTGAACAAAAGTAAGTCTGTTTCATGGGGTTCATGACTGAGCAAAAACCTGCTCAAATATACAGAATGTGTATTTAACCGTGTCATCCTTAACCAGCTGACTGGGCTAACCCCCCCCTTTTTTTTTAATCACAGGCACATTTTTTACCCAAACTCTATAACTGTGATGCCAGAGGGGGAAAAGCACACTCTGCTGGACAATATAGAAATAGAAGCGGATGAGGAAGAAAAGAAACCTTGAATAAGGATTGACTAATCAGCTCCTTTATTTTTGGTTTGTTCTTTTATTATTTAACCTCGGTTTCTGTTTTAAAGTTTTCATCTCTAGCTTATATTTAAACTTGTGAACCCATTGGTTTTGTTTTCACTTGAGTTCACTCTTAATGCACATAAAGCATAGAATAGGAGATGGTTTTAAACTATCTTATTCACTAAACTCAATGTGTTGATTAAATGCTAGTTTAAATGGGTTGGCTGTGTGATGTCACCAAAATTAGATGATTATTCAATAATAAACAAACTGAGAATTAAGGGTTGCAGTCAATAATTTAGAGCCTTTTATTTACCAAAAAGACTTGTCTTTTCTGTACAGGTCACACTTTATTCTCAGACTTTGTTTGTTTTCAAATTGCATTCCCGCACTAAAAATATATTTGTGAACAAGGCTCTAGGACAGCAAATGCACTAATGATTTTATTTGATGTATTTTATTACTTAACATGAGGCAGGGTGTGTTTCCTGATTATCCTTAATGACATGATGAATAGTAAAAGCCATTATATGTTAGTCTATAGTTGCATTTAGCTCAGATGAGCTCAGCAAATATCAAAAAGAAAAAAATGAAGGTAACTGTGTTTGGAAAATATTACAAATCTTGTGTCTGCACAGTTGATGACAATTGTATTTGTCCCATACATCTTAAATCTGAATGTCACCTAATGAAGAAATGTGCTCCCTCAAGCTCTGCTGCCCAGTTTTTAAGCTCATGTATAGATTGTCTTTCTTCACAGTGCCTCTGTGACTATTTTTGGGTCTCTACCAGTACAAGGGGAATAGTAATTAATTTTCTTTGATTTTGACTGTTGTTTTGTTTCTAACAACAGACACTGTAAGAGACTTTCAGATAGTGTGTGTACACTCTAAAAATCTAAGACAAACTACTACTATAGCTGGATGGATGTCAAATACTGTGCGTACAATAGATATGACCATAATGTGTAAATTATTGTTAAAAGAATCTCCACTTACTTTTGAAATTTGACGTGTGAACTTTATTGAACCTGCATGTTTGTTCCTTTTCTCCTTGCTGTCATTTCATCATGACTTTTTGGTAAATTAAATGACAAACCTTCTGTGTATCAATCCCATTTTTATACAAGACTGTGTGTGATGGACCAAGCAGGTGGGGACCCGGCAGGTTATTGCTGTTAAAAAGGTGTTTTAATTAATTCAAAACTTTGCAAGTGTTTGACAAAATTTTTGTCTTATTCTAAAATTATTATTGCACTTTTTAAAAAACACCTTTAAAAGATCAGCTTGTGTTATCTCAGAGCAGCTGAGTTTGTGATTTTGTTTCCCCAGTGTTTAGTTCACCTGCAAAATGCATGATGTGCTGCAATAGCAAAGGTGCATGTGTAAGTAGGCTAGTGAATGCAGTTTGCTCTTGTTAAAGCAAGTTATACATTAAACTAGGAAACTGCATGAAGACAGAAAACAGGTAACATCTATTTAGATCAGCCTCAAATTCCAGATTGAAAGTCAATACAACAAAGTGCTGTAGATGCATTACATTTACCTGCAAAACAAATTATGTCAGGCATGAATTCATATGTGTTGTTCAGTAAGACAACAAAAATATATTAAGATTTTTTTTTATTTAAATGGTGGTAGACCCATGTGTTTTTATTTTGAGACACCTCTGTGCATAAAATGTATGAATTGCAGCTGGACTGTGTATGTGGGTCTAAAATCCTGCTGATTAAAAGCTTTCTTTATGACCACCAAGCTCTTGCCTTCTATTATTTTTGTGGTTGTGCTTGCTGAGAGAGAACACTTAAAACTTGTTGCTTTGTTTTCAGTATCTGGTGACAAACAAGAAGGCCTCCCATCTTTGATCAGAAGTGAACACAATTCACAGCATTACTTAGGCATACAGTAGTTAACACACAGAGTTTCCTGTGGGACATTAAATTCAAAAAACATTTTTCAAATTCTTATTTGATTGATGTTTGGCCTGGAGGTAGAATAAAACATTTTCAACATTTCATGTGCTTCCTTATGGTCTACTAGCCTTCCTTGATTGTCTGCGGGCATGATAACGTACAAAATATTACAACAGTATGTTAGTGTCCTCTTACATTTTTCAGTACCATGAATCTGCCAAAAAAAAAAGCTGGAGAAAACTTAGACAGCACCTTTCAGACTTAAAATAAATTAAATCCGCATTTTGCACTCTGTCTGTCAATACAGATGGATATCTGCTGAATTTGGTTGATGCTCACTTAGTAATCCTGTCATTCATGTGTATGCACACCGGGAAAGTTAAAGTTATATGACCTGAGCTCTGCACATACAATCAGTGTTGATATACAAACAACATCCTCACAATGACAAACTCATGTATGACTACTGTTTTGACTTCTAATATTTATGATTCAACAGTACTAGAGCTTGCCTAGGACCAGACTTTTAAATGTGCCCACTCAAGCAAGTTCTGTTGATAAATTAATCAGATGGAAAGTTAGATATCAAAGTTTCAGCATGTCCTCTTGAGTATAGTACTTTTTTTTTTACCTGAGCAGACATATTGCTTGATGAATAATCATGTAAGACACCAGTAACTTTATTTATAGAGATTTCTTGTTAGTGTTATGTTTAAAAGAATTGAAATCCTCAAATATGTGAAAAAAGAACATGGTTCTGAATACAATCAAGTACATTTAAAAAGGGGAAAACAAAACCGTTAACATTTTGTTAATATTATGACACTTGGGAAGGCAAAGCAGCACTGAAACATCTCTTGAAATTAACCCTACTGTCAGCATGTTGCTTAAAACATTGTGTCAATTGCTGCAGTTTATTTTGTTTTGGACGTTTTACATGTTTGATAGTTTTAGGACTTGTAAAATATGCTAAAAAAAAAAAAAAAAAGGAAACCTTGCAAGAAAAACATAATTATCCACTGCCAGTTGATTCTTCAGTCACATTCAAAGTCAGGACTTTTGCATAATAGAGGGAATTGCCTTTTTTCAAGTGCACAAACTTACCTCAACCTATTTCATTTCCTCAATATCACCTAGATGATTCAGAAAAATAAACTGCCATAAACTGACACACATAGCTGATACCATAACTCACTGTTTTCTAGCAAGTTAGCCTCACAACAGTTACACATATAGGCACAGACGCTTGTGTTTTTCAGCAGGACCCAAACTCTTCGATCCACTTTTCATACTTCTCCAAGTCAGCTGCAGACACAGATTTAGACACTTTCTTTAGAGCTGACTCAAAGTCTTCCATAGTGGTGGGCATGTGCATTTCATCCCGGGAAATATTACGGATCTCTTCTGGCGTTAAGCCCTCGATTCTTCGCCTCATGGCCATTAAAGAGGCATCCCTGCAGCATCACACACAAATTTCATTTCAGTAGGGATTTCTAAAGAGGCACATGAACTAACATTGAACTAATTTACACCAATTATCTACTAAAATGATCCCCTGAAATCTACCTGAATTTTTACTGAAGGCAAGAACAGAGAAAAACTGTTTTCTTCTTCTTCTTTTTTTTTATTGACAGGTGTATGATTTCTTTTTTAATGTGTGACCCCACTTAAGATTTGTTACCAAATCATTTAAACTTGGAATATAGCATAAATCCTTTGAAATAGTTTTTTACAAACAGCACAAGCAAAATTAAAAAAAATAATGCAGATGTTACAAGATGGCGGCTCATAACTTTGATGAGGAACAACAAACTTGTAAATATTTCAACTAAAAAAAAGGAGCATGGGTATAGTGAGGGAAGACTGTAGGAGGATAAGGACTCAGTATCTTATTTTTTTTTGTATGGCATTTTGCCTTAATTTGACATTGTATGAAATACAGACAGTGACATGGAGAGAAAGGGGTGTGGGTGTGCAACAAATGTCTATAGACAGATGTTGCAATTATATGCTATGTGTCACTGGGTCACCACATACCCAGTCCCTCTTGTGTTTTCTTTAATTGTCACAATTTGCAGGTGAGGCCAAATATGTGTACTCACACAATCAATTTGGGTTTGATTTTAAGTTGTTTGACAACGACTTGACATACTGATGTAAAAAAATCAGTCTGTGTACACAATTTTTCTTTAATCACTGTTTTCAAAAGGACATTACTGTCAAGATACACAATTGTGCAAAGGATGGAAGACACCAGAGATTGCTGACCTGCACACATTGGTAATGTCGGCTCCAGAGTAACCCTCCAACTGCTCTGCAATCTTGCCCAAGTCTACATCATTGGCCAGCTCCAGCTCCTTTAGGTTGATCCTTAGTAGCTCCACTCGTCCTTTGGCTGCAGACGTAAATGCAAAAGTGAGTGATTGAAGCTGGTAGGAGCTCACTTTTCTTCCTATAGCCTACATTGCCTACCAAATATACAACCTTGCAGTTACTGTCTTTGGTTGTATGCCTCAACAAATCAGACCTCAGATTGGTGTCACCAATTCAGCATCTTACAAAATGAGAAATATCACAATCACCCCCTCTGTCACTAGGTTATGCCATTTAATAATGGTAGAACATTACAAAGTTGACTTTGCTCCTTCTGTGTATAAAACGTTATCATGTCATCATTTTGCCCAAGCAGACATTTGTGAAATATTTTGTCATAATTAGAGTATGAATTCTTGAGTTGCCCTGACTACGAGCTGTTTTGTCATCATCAAATGCTAATCAAATAATCATTGATTTCAAGTGGAAGTTCGTGTCAGATATGGCTGGGCAATAAAGACATATTGTTAACATGATGACACCAGGTTAAGTGTTAGATTAAGCAGGTGAAACTCTAATTTCAATATTTGCCTTTACCCATTATGTTGTTATATCCATATTCCTGAAAATTATTAAAGACTGATCGTATTCATATTTTTTGTAAAAAAAAAAAATCAATTGTTATCTCAGTTGGTGCAATATTGATAGAGGATATATTGATGATTGATATTTGATTCTGCTCACATTGCCTGCCTCTAGATGTAATAAAGGTCCTTCAAGGCATTCCTGGGATACTGCGTTCATAAATCAGAATTAGGATGGGAAGGATGGACAGACAAACAGACAAAAACACTCCCTACAGGGACAGCTATAGTCAGGGCAGTGGGATGTCTGTTCTCTGAGGCTACGTTCACACTGCAGTCACACGTTTTTTTCTGATTGTCTGATGATGGTGCAAACAGCACAAATCACGTGGAATCTAATTTTTTCAATTGCAATTTGGGCCACTTTCATAAGTGATTTTTAATTGGATACAAGTCAAATTTTTTCAAACCTGACCTCAGTCTGAACAGTCATGTGACCCACAGCATAATTAAAGTGACTTTTAAATCTTTTCAGAGGCACTCTCTTTGATGTAGTCAGGCCTTTCAAAACTCATGGATGACTGCTTTATGTTTTGCATTCATGCTCAATTCATGTCTTTTACTAACTTGCCGCCTTCCCCAGAGTTTTTGTGCTTTCTCGTCTCGCAGATACCCATGGACTGAGGTTGCGCCAGGATTGCTGATCTTAGCTGTGCCTTCCGCT
>JAQMCX010000023.1:2771042-2783118 GCA_029814765.1 Acanthurus leucopareius
ATTGTGTCAAAGTGTCATTTTGTCAGTGTTGTCCCATGAAAAGATATACTTAAATATCTGCAGAAATGTGAGGGGTGAACTCACTTTTGTGATACACTGTATATAAGAGAACACCAGAAATAACAGACTAAAAGACTTCTCAATATAAATGCATATTATGTGTCTTTCAAATATAGACTATAACAATAAATCCTACAACTGCACTGAGAGAGTGACTTGTGAGTTTGAGTATCCCACTTTTTCTGATCCTCATTCATCCCATCCCTACAAATAAGAAACTCTGGGTCCAGCTTTTGTGTACGGTGTTTGCCATGATGTCATTTTTATGTTAAATAATTACACAGATGTTTTATGTCAGAATAAAAGTGACAGATGCATGTCAGCAAAAATCCAGATAAGTCAGGTAGGAATTCTGCAGTATGTTGCTGATTTGCCATTTGACATTAGTATGTTAATAAAGCACTTGGCTAATCAGCTCACAGACCTATGTACTGATGTCCAAGATGTAGGCATTAATTCTTAATTTTTTTTTTTCCATAATGCACTTTTGATAATGTATGAAAAGCCAAAATCATTTCATGCATGGTGTCTAGTACAGGCTTATGATTACAAATTAGTTCATCTAATTAGTCAAAGCCTAAATAAACATTGTCTATGCTCTTATGTGTTACTAATCAGCCCAAATTTAAATGCACTACCACCTGTATAACTGGTCTTCCCAACAAAGACCTAGAAAAATTCAACAATAAGGCCAATGCACACACTGCAACCTCAACAGCGTAGGGCATCACAACTCTTTTAATCCCAACCTAATCCTACTGCTCTCCAGGTATAGGCACAAACCACAGAGGTGCAGAAGGGCTCACTATGGAAGAGGCCTAATCATTGAGGCAATAACAGCCCTAAATAACAGGTCTCACAGAACTGACCTGAGTGTATTCTGTCTGTAAATGAGGAGAAGCTAATGGTAGGGTCAGTTTAGTTTAGTTCATTAGGGTCCCCATTAGCTGCTATTCTTCCTGGGGTCCACAATGACATTTACAGTCTAACAGGGTCATATCATTTTACTACCAAAAATCACTTACGGACAGGCCACAGTCAATATAGTTTACATCTTATTATATTACAAGACAACACTAACAGGACATGAAAGACAGCTTCTAGCATCAAAATAGTATTACGGTAGGTATTTAATGCGGTGGCATCAGTGTGCAGCAGCCAGTGTTGGATAGTCTGTTTACATATTGATAGCAGTGTGATTCTTCATCTTCATCATCATCATCATCATCATTATCATTATTAATGGTCTGATGCTCTGCAGTAATCTTTAGTTACTTCTTATGAGTTTTCCTTTAACCTGGACCTGGGTAATCCGTTTTCATCGACCACAAGTTCCACAGTCCATACTGAGCAACTGCAGGCACACATAATTCATAATAAACACATTCTGTTCCTGTACACTCATGCACTAATTAATCTAGAAAATGTATACATCTATGCAAACAGAGAGAATATTTTAGGGCTTAAATCAATGGCAGGAGAGGGTCTTTAAATGCATCAACAAAAGTTCATAACAGAGTGGATTTTTTTATGTGTGGTTAAAAGCACGTTTATCTCTGTCTTAGTGCAACATCTTCACTAAATTTAAGTGATAATGCTCCTTAAATGTATTATTTCAAACAGACAGAAAAAATATTAACCAACAGGTACTGTGAGGTTAACATACCAGCTTTTTAGAGGTCAGATTAGGAACACAAGAGGCTCACTTCGGAGACTCATGTGTACTAATCTCAATCATATGACTACATCAGGGCTATTGTTCACAATAAAAATAGCTTACACAACCCATGATCACTGCAAAGGTGAACAGTGAACTAGATCTATATTGTTCCAACAGTATCAGAATTGTTACAACAGTAAACAAAGAAAATTGAATTAAGCAATGAATAAGCAAGTTGAAAATTAAATAACCAGTTGCTGTACCTCTGTTCCATGTGCACGGGTCTTATTTCACAATCATCGTGGTTACTGGGTTTTACAGGCGTCGTGTCCAGCTGAAAGTTCTCCAAAGTCAACATTATGTCCTGAACTTGTCGATTCTCTTCACTAATTTCCTGCCACAACTAAGGAACAAACAGAGATAAACATCAGAAGAGCTAGAACTCTTTTCTGATATGGTCAATTTTTATTTCTTCTGATATATATTTTTACCTGTTGCCACCTCTGCTGAAAACTGCTGTCCCTCAAGGTGTACACATACTTTTTGATTTGTTCTAGCAGTCCATGATAAAGAGCACTAGCTGAGGTGTAGTTTCCCAGCAAGGCGTACTCTCGAGCCAACTTCACGTTTTCACTGATTTCTCGTAGACTCATGATGCTGTTGAAACATAGTCAAGTGTCCGAGGGTTAGTCTCCATTACTACATTAAACTCACTCCATCACTCTTGAAAGGGGTCACTTTAGGGCCTATTTGAAACAAAGGATTTTTTACAGCAATCAACAACACTTAATAAATATACACATTGGCATGCAAGGACAGTTTTAAGATGGACTTAAAACAGACAGATCAGAACTCAGTATCAATAGATAACCTGGGCTAAGGAATCATTCTGGAAGAAAAAAAAAGGTAAATCTAATTTTACTATGCGTTGCTTCTAACCAAAAATTGTGTCCTTTAGTAACTTTAAATCTAGACTTAATTTGGATTTGTTATTAACAACGATTTAAACTTTTTGTGAAATTTGATTGTATGCGTTATTGTATATAACTTTGGCAAAGTAAAAAAAAAAAAAAAAAAAAGATGATTTCTCAAATGGTTGGAAATATTTTTTTGTAGCTCTATTACTTTAAAGACGTGCAGCTGTGAGATAAACCAGCCGGAGAAAGACGTACTAAAAAAGCAGTATTTAATTGACATTTCACATTTCATTTTACCAAAGCTTGGGACTTAAAGGAATAAAAACATTTTTACAGTTTTGAGGCATTTATCCACATATGTAAAGAGGGTGGCTATTGCTCTTCAGATAAACTTCTTCCATTAATTAGCCTGTTTTATGTCAATATGTGCTGCCTATCAATAATTACAGGCAACCACATCTCAATTTGGCTAGAATTAGGGGATTAGCACAATGTAGCATTTTTCGACAAGGCAACATAAATCGACAGAACACCGGAGCCTCGCCCAACTTTGTTTGTGGCAAAACGCGACACATAATTCTATACTAATAGAGTGATAATGTTCCAGAAAAATCAAGAATAGTTCTGGAGTTTGTGTAATAGGAAAGTACGATACATGTCAGGCAAAACAACTATTAACTAAACGTTAGACGGTATGTGACAAATAAATTAACAACATCCTTCAAGTTTCAAGTCGGGTTGTTGGTTTACCCTCTCTCGTGGAGACTACAAGTACAAAAGCACTAAAATTGCCTTAAATAAAAACCCAACATGTTAGTAAGGATCTGTGTGGACTGTTATGATCTAAAATTCTTCCAAAAAAGAGTTCGAATTGGGAACATACTCAACTTTTCAAACGATCACACGCAGTCACCGCAGTACTCCTTGCTACAAGTTCCGCTCTGGCAATTCAAAGCAAGTTGGACAGGCTGCGTCCCACATCCGTTACGTCAGTTCTGCTTACTTCATGTCGAGTGGGAATTTCGGAAGCTTGACGATGCACTTGCAGCTTTTACAACACGAATCGTAGTATGAGGGTTAGTTTCCTTGGCTGGTTCGCTGCGCACCTGCAAAATAAAAATCATAAATTAATAAAAAATAAATTTGAAAAAAAAAAAACTAACTTTGCTCAAAACAGAAGGTAACTTGCACATTTAATATGGTCTTGACAATTTTCTGGACATTCCCCAGTGTAAAGGGCTTTTGAGACACTGGATCTACTAAATTCGTAACTGCTGGTGGAAGTTGTATAAAGAGGCCATCTCACTGCCTACAGTTAGACTCCGCCACAGCTTTTGTGTCTCCAAAGGTATCTCAGGACTGGTGTTAAGAGAGGTGCTTGTGCTCAACTTTTAGCCAGATGTTTTGAAAACTGTGATAAGTGAAATTCAGTTGTGGGATGAAGCAGACGGATCCACAGCCGACCGATGGACCATCAGTGCATAGTCCTGATCCCAGCTGATGACTTTGAGATACCTGGAGTACAATTCACATTTTCCTTTGAGATACAGACATCTCAAAATGAGATTAAAAATCAATCAGTAAAAAACAAGAAGTTCATGTAGCAGTGGCAGCAGGCTAGGCAGCCTGTTTCAGATGTCCTTCTCTCAAGTAGCGCTTTCCAGCTCCCCCTCTGGAATTTCTCCCACGAGGGCCCCCATTCCTGCAGAAAGCCCACATGCTGCATTGTCCAGCTGTGCACGGCCAAGTTCCCTGGATTGAGGCCTCAGTTTTTAGGTTAACTGAATATGAGAGACCTTTTGACGATGATATTCAGTGCAAACAGATGCAGAGGTCTTTGTTAATACAGCGGACAGTTTCTTCGCTGGTTAGGCAGAAGATTGGGGTTGGATTCCCAAATGACACAGGCCCAGTCACAGGCCTTAACTGAACCCATAAATGACCACTACACTACAAAAACCACTTAACAGTTTCTTTCCCAAGCGGTTAGAAGTCTGAACACTTTGCGAATGCTGCCCCCCATCCCCCCCCTCAACACCACAAGATGATACACACTAGATACATATGCACACAAATGCATCAGCACCCTCAGCAACGTTGCACAGAGCTACTGCACCTTGTACATAGGAATGCACCACCACTTGTTACCCATGCTGCTTTTCTTTGTTTGTTGACCTTCATGCTGCTCTTTTGTATGAAATTGAGGCCTAATGTGTTATTTACTTTAAATTGTGTCTGTTTTTAATGTGGCACACACCATAATCCGTGGAGAACGGTATTTTACTTGTGAGGAGAGTTTTGTTTTTACTATGTTACTTTATGGTAATGTATTGCCTTACCTTAAAAAGTTTTTTTGAACGGGATTTGTACTGTTGCTACCACAGCTGCTGATGAGATGCTGTTCCGGTTGCTGTGATGGACGAAAGAAATAAATGTTAAAGAAAAGTTACAAGTGTATGTCTTTACATAATGTCTGACAAAGACAACCAACCGTCAAATCTAACACAGGTAGTGCCCCATTCTGTTATAATGACAGTCTTTAGAGTCTTTGGGGTTGTCAGAGACACCTGGGGCCAATTGTGAACAGCCGTTGTTCTTGGAGGCTTAGTTTTTGAATCTTCTAGGTAGGGATGAAAGGGCAGCATTGTAAATTGGAGATATGTGGTGTCGCAGACACCGTCTGCTGATTAGGGATGGTTTTAGCGCTTTCACAGAGATGGCTTCCTTAACTCCTCCTTCAAACCATTCATCCTCCCTGTCCAAAATGTGAGTTAGCCAGTCTGTGTTGGGCCATACGTTTGTGTAATGGTTGTTTGGTTTCACCTATATACAGGGTCATTGCATTCCTAGCCGCATTGGACAGCATACACCAGGTTGCTTTTGAGGGTGCGTGGTGTAGGTCTTTGGGGTGTACCAGTTTTTGCCTGAGTGTGTTGCTGGGTTTGAAATACACAGGAATGTGGTGTTTGTTGAAAAGCTTGAGTTCTCAGATAGCCAAGACACTTGCGACATACGGAGCCCCTTAAGGGACATGGGGGAGAAAAAAAATTGATGGGTGAAAAAAAAAGTAAGGACGAACTTTTGCGAGATCTGGCAAAAACTTTGCCAGATTATTTTTCTTTTAAAGCAGCAACAATTAACCGGAAGTAAAACAGACACACAACGACGGAGGAGTATATACATCACCCGTGGGAGAAGTTTATTGATTTTTTTTTGGTATTGGCCTCACATATAGGATATTAAATCAGTTCTTGGCCGTAGACATGGCTTTGACATAAGTGAGAGACATCTGAAAAGATTACTCAGCGGGCGATGTGGTGCGCTCACATCGTTGTGTCTGTTTTACTTCCGGTTCACTGACACTGCTTTAAAAGGAGAAAACCATACGAAAAATAATTGCAAGATCTTGCAAAGTTTTTTTTCTCTCCAATGTCCCTTAAGGGGCTCCGTAGTGACACAACTATGTAATTGCGCTTTCCTTTTCTTTCCTCATCACCCAGAGTGTTGCTGTTACTCCTGGAGCGTTTAGCTGTTTTCTCAAAGGTACAAAAGGGTTAGCCACAGGTTTAAAAGGCTTCCCTCAGGTGTTTGTGCTCTCTCTCTCAGACCTGGGTGCTGTTTGATATGTTCTCAGTTCTGAGTTGCAGGGTTCTGATGACAGAGGTGTTTGACTCTTTTGACTCTCTTTTGTGAACCGTTTTTGGTGTCACCGTACTGAGCAAACCAGTGCTGAGCAAACCATTGGTGACTGAGGTGTGACTGACTGATCTGTTTTCGCCCAGTTTCGGACTGAGAACCTTTCGAATGTTAGGCAAATGTGATAACCACTACACTACAGAAACACACAACACTGCGGGTGCATGGGTCTAGTACATGGACCAGATCACCTGACCAGGGTGGTTCAAGGTTTTTATATCAGCTGCTCATTTTGTACCAAAGTATACAAAGCTTTTTAAGGCAGGTCTCAGACAGGATCTCAAGTGGGAGCTCAATATCAGCTGAGCATCAGCAAAAAAGGTTTGCTGTCTTCAAGTGTAAATGCTCATGTATAGTGGACAGTATCTCCGCCTGTCATGCGAAAGACTGGGGTTCGATTCCCCGACGGAGAGAGGCTAACTTTTCTTAGATTAATACGTTTGTGTTAAGGTTGTTTGGTTTCACCTATATATAGGGTCATTGCTGGATGATGACCGCTACAATACGGAAACCCACAACTGTTTTGGGGCATTGGTCAAATGTGTCCTGTCATTAAAAACATTGAAATTCACAGAACAGGTTCTTTTGTTTCATATTGATATACTTGAGTAATTTGCAGATACTGTGGCACAGTAGCCATTATGTTTAGTAGGACAAGTGATTGGTTAGCAACTTGATAAAGTCCCTTAAAATCAGTGAATTTCACATTTACTCATCTTTTATAGATCCCTTCACACTGAGAGCACTACTCACTAATCAGCCTGTCAACAAACCAGTGAAAAACGAACCAAGTCTACAGAAAGCAGATGAGGGAAATACTGTAAATTTTTATTTTATGCTGCAATTTTATGCATTTATACACATAAGCTTCTTCTAGTCAGTATCACACATTTAATTCATCTTCACTGAGAGTCTGATGGACCTGAAAATTTCTCATTCATTGTCATTTATCAAAATATATCAAACTTATTGCTTTACATTCACATTTCGCAAAACAGAGAAATTCATGTTGTATGAGAACAATAATGTGAACGGGGAAATACAGAATGGTGGCCTTTCAAGTATCCAACATGTCTCCTCTCTGGTCAGATTAAGAGTGGTCTATGGTAGATCTAGCTGTAAACATAACTACAGTCAAAATTCGATCGTTAATTTAGAAAATATAAAAAAATAAAATGCAACATTAAATATCTAATGAGAAACATTACTATTAAACTATTGTCACCTCATTCTCAGAAAATAACATGATAAAAAGTCAAAATAAAACAATATTTACATGTTATTCAGTCAGCACAGCATACAATAGGCCACCTAATCTAGCCTAGTGCTACTTATGTACTCATCTATAGCTGCACATGCAAAAAAAATATTATTCTGGGGTTGAAAATGCACAGGTTATTAATTCTGACACAGTCAAAATCTGCATGTTGTCACAGTATAACAAAACCATCAAAAATTGTAATTGTTATATGATTTGTCAAGTTAAAGCTAAAATAGGTTCAAACCATATTCATGTGGCAGTGGTGGTGGATAACATCCAGTTAATATTAGAATATGCTTCAGAAACTCATGGACCCATGTGACATACATGGGTATTACTATTTATAACTAGTAATGTTATCATTCAAAATGAAAAACAAGTCCAACTAATTTTCATATCTTGGGCAGTGACGCCACACTTTATGGACACACTGCCTTCAAGGGGACATAGGAGAAGAAACAGGACAGTAAGTGAACCTGAGGTAGCAAAGCCAAATCAAATAAACTTTGGAACTGACAACATTAGGGGGAAAAGCCTTAAAACACAAGTGCATTTTTCTTGAAACCACCAAAGTCATTGTATACTTTTAAGACAAATCTATATATCTATATAAAATTATACACAACAGAATTTTCAAGAAAAACTTTTCTAATTTAACTTCCTGGCAAAATTATGGGTCCTGAGAAAGAACATGAGTCCTAGTTCCACTGTACAGGTCATTTAATTTTTTTTTAATCCCATCCTTCATAATATACACAAGCAGTATAATTGGAATTATTAATATATAATTATATAAATTGTAAGAAGGCATACTTCAAAATTCTTCTTAAAAAAGCGAGCTGATATTTTGCCATTTTGATTATAAGAGCAAAGAGTAAAACTTAGCAAAAATTATGCAAATGGTGAGATATTTTTGAAGTATATAAAAAAAAAGGTTTATATACAAAAATATACATCTAACAAAAAGACATTCCTTGCTCTGGCATTCATCCCCCCTTTTTGTGAGTTTCAATCGGTATGTTTTTGACTATTTTCATTTAAAAATGCAATTCTTTAAACATTCCATTATACCAATAACTTCTTTTCTTTTCTACCAAAAATTTTAAAAAGCACTCTTGCATCTTTAGTCTACAGACAAGGGTAACCCCACCCCCAATTATAATAATAGCAATGTAAAAAAAAAAATAAATAAAAAAAAAATCAGTCAATCAATTTATATTTGTTTTTTGGTTTTTTTTGGGTAAGCCTTCACAGTCATGGTATTGGGTTAAAAAAGGCCTCAGCTAAGGAGTGTCCAGTGTTGGGTTCCTCAGTAAACACAGGGAATAATCCGGTAGCGAACAGTTCGGCAGTATTCGTCCCACGCCGAGCCGTACTTCCTCCTGCACTCGCTCATGTCACGGGAATCTCGGTGCAAGAGCAGGATAATGAAGTAGATCATGTAGTACCATGGCAGGAGGTGGCTAAAGCCTGTACATGTGGAGTGTTGAGAGAGGGGAGGATGTAAGAAAAATTTTTTTTTTTAAAAAACTTGAGTGTCATGTATCAAAGCAATTTCCTATAATCTTTTCATATCATTTTTATCAAGTGAAAAAAATAATGTTCCATTGTAGTTAAGTCAAAGTCCCTATAGACAAGTCCCTAAACTCGGCAGCCATCTTGGTAATGCTTCCAGGCAGTTATTCTGGGTGAACAAGACCAGGCCCTATCTAAATGAATGGGGAGATACCCATAACTGCACTTTCAGTGGTCATCCGGGTATAAAAACTTTATATATAGATTCACCAGTGAAATCTTATATAAACTTCCAAAAAAGTTACGTGTCTTTGCCCCAAAATTACATTTAAAACACGTTTTTTTCCCATAAGCTTTACCACTACTATGCAAGCACGTGATTTTTATGACACAAAGATCTTTACAATTAAATCCAGACAGAACCATCGAGAGAGATTGTGAGCCATCATCAACGTATATGTAAGAATGCTTTTGCTAACTTAAATGCTGCTTTGCTAAGTCACTACAGTTTACTGTGGCTACAAAGGGTTGAGTAACACTTCAATTCAGGCCGTTAGTCGAAACAAAGTGTTGCAAAGCTCTAGTCTGCGCATGCACAAGTGCGGAAATGATTTGCTTATGAGGTTGTCAGTTCAACAGTAATAGAGAAAATGATTGGTTTCAAATGGGGAAAGGTGTAATATGTACATAAAACCCCCATCTTTGGCGTTACAAATTTTCCCCATAGAGTCCCATTCAAAATTAATTGAGTGGTGTGTCTCTTCTCACTTTGTAGTCTCTGGTTAAGTCACTTTATACCATGGTCTGGGTGAATACTCATTTCTGTTTGGTTGGAGGGTGTCAATTAACTTTTGATAAATGGACACCAATGGAACTTCTCAAGTAGTTGCAGTTAAACAATCTGTTCCAAATTGCGCTACAGACAGTATTTTAGATGTCATGTGACTATAATAAGGAAACATTGATAAATTGACCTAGGCTACCTGTGGTTCTTACTTAGCCTATTTAAATCTATGAAGTTTTGACATACTCATGACCGTAACTTTAAAAAAGCACAATAGTCTACACCCAGTCAACCCATTGGAAAAAAACAGTAGGCCTTCGCTAAAAAATAATAAGTTAAATGTTGCAATCCTGAAATGATCCTGTTAACACAAAGATAGCCTACAATAAATCTAGTCTGCTTATAAAACTTTGCAGGCACTGCCATCAGCTGGCTACCTACTGCGACTTTAGAAATATATTTCATAAATGAATAAATAAAAATATTTTTGAACATTTTTCCTGCAGTGTTATATCCTCTGAGCATCATAGAATGGCGCTCGTAATGCACAAACTGCAAGAAGTAGCCTACACTCAGGTTTATAGTAAAATCAAGTGGTTAAACTAAGTGTCTGCTTGCTAAACTGTCCAATGTTAAGTGATACTTAAGTCATGAAAAGGTGAGAAAGCGTATAGCCACTACAGCCCTGTTTTACTGTCCAGCTGTGCTTTGTTTAGCCCTGTAACGTAACTTCAGACTGCAGCCAATAACCGCCAATCATTTTCTTTGTGAAATTTTTTATCTATGTGGAGACAATGACATGGCTTGCAAGACTTGTTTTTAAACATGGAGGCGAATTATATTTACTGTTGGTCAACTGTGTGTGATGTTATTGACTTTGAATCTTGCTACTATAATATTAGCTCTCTGGCTAACAGCTAATTAATTTCCTGTTGCCATGTTGTATCTATAGCCCATCCTATTAACTGGAGTACTGAACTACGTTTTTATTACAGAAGAACCTTATGGAACTCTAACTATTATTTCAGGTATTAATAAAGCTCTCATGTGTTACAAGGGAAACAGAGTGGTTGCTTGTTAAAAATTTTCCATTTTGACTGCAAAATGCATGAAAATATAAATTCATGGTCTAATTAATTTTTTTCTTTGGTAAGTGACCAAGTGAGATAATGCCCTCCGAGGTTGTCCAATTATCAGGAATTAATGGACTGTTGTTAATGCACGTGTTAATGCGTGTCAGACGGTTCAGGGCATTAATCGTCCATTAATCCATGATAATTGGACATCTTGGAGGTCATTATCCCTTACTTGTATTGGGAAATCATCTAATCAGTGGGTGAGAACGGTGTGACAATTGTACCCAACAGTTTGTATAATGAAATTCCAAAAGCTTTTCTCAGCTAGTACAAATCATACATGCTTGCTGGCCATTGCCTGTTGACTTTTCAACATGTGCATGTTCTTACTACGTTGGCTATCAAAGATACTATGAGTAACACTTTAGCACCAAAAACAGTAAAATACCTTGCTTAAAGTCCACTGTTTCATTGTTTGTGGTGCAAATGTAAAGCCAACTTACCACAGGGTAGGGACCAAGCCAGAGCCATTATGAGGTCACCTAGGTAGTTAGGGTGGCGGACCACACCCCACCAGCCAGACACCAGCAGACTCTTCCCTGTAGCTGTTGGGATAATCTTCAGATCTGGTAAACACAAAAGAATGAAAAGAGAAGTTACCATTGAGAAAGCCTGTAAAATAATAAGAAAGAAGAAAATTGTGTTGAGAGCAATATGGTGATCCAAGCATCAAATGTACATGCACATGCACATGTGTGTGGTTTAAAATTGTAGGTATAAAAACAATAGTTGAAAGGTACTTAGGTGGACATAATAACCCCTAACACAGAGGTGATGGTATAAACAAACATGCACTATAAAAGAACTTTGTTTTATTCTTTAATAACATATTGTATGTGGTGCCACCTATTTGAAAACTCATTCACAGAAATACTGTTAGTTGGGTGTATAGGTATTTCAAAGGCTCAAACAACAGTTTCTCTAATCAGTCCCTCCAGGAATTTGCGATGTTGCAATTGCAACAATTAAAGAAAATTCAACCAATCTCCGTGAATTCTGTGCGACCTTGCAATTTTGTCCAATCACCACGACTTTTCCGCAATTTTG
>JAQMCX010000023.1:2784820-2812843 GCA_029814765.1 Acanthurus leucopareius
AACCCCCCCTCCACCCAAAAACCCACCCCCCACCGCGGGGAACCCCGCCCCCCCCCCCCCCCCCCCACCACCACTGAGAGATACAACATGGCTTTACTGTAGGTGAGTTTTTGTACAGAAACAGATGTTCATACATGAAAAATCCAGTTTGTTTTGTAAGAAGATAATATTACAATATATAGACAATCTAAAAACAATATTGCCATCCCAGCATCACTGAGCCGTTCCAGCTACAGTTCGAGTGGTGTCCTTTAAATGAGTCGAGAAACTGTCCCAGTCTGTGTCTCCAATTTCTGCATCACCCCTCGATTTTCTGAGCATGGACTCATATGACGCTGTTTCCATCATGGCATTTACCCATTCCTTTAATTCTGGCAGTGCAGTGGATTTCCAGTGTCTTAAGATTACTAGGACTGCAGTTGTAAGTCTCACCATTATGACAGAGAAAGACCTTTTAGGAATGTTTCCTAGTTGAGATCTATCTCCTAATGAGCACAACTGAGGGACTCGGGGGACCCTCGAATCTAGCCAATTACTCAGGACCCTCAGAACGTCCATCCAAAAAGGTGCTACAAGGACACATTCCCACAAACGATTTAAAAAAGTGCCCACATCCATCTTACATTTCCAACACTGATTGTTGTTGATAAGTTTCATTGCGTAAAGTCTTGTTGAGGTGTGATGCCTGTGGATTATCTTATATTTTATAAATTTTCCTCTGGCTTCCTTCACATATTTTCCACACTCTGCCAAAATGTTGAATCATTTTTCCTGCATAATGTCCACCCTCAAATCTCTCTGCCATAACAATCTCACACCCTTTGAGTCATTCTTTAAACTACCATTTAACAATTTATAAAACTGTGATGCAGTGTGGCACACGGGCGGCATATTGATATAATTCAGGATAGGATTGTCCATACTCTCTCTAAAAATTGAAGTTATACAATGTCTCATCTGTAGATATTGCCATAAATTTTCTTTGCCTTCTAATCTAAAAGTATCAGTCAATTCAGTATAAGTAACTAGTTGCCCATTTCTATACAGATCGTCCACAGTACATATGCCACTCGCATTTCACCGCTTCCAAAATACAGGCACTTTTCCTATGCATATTGCAGGGTTCTGCCACAGGGATGCGTATTTCTGTACATTGTGCGGCAATTTGAACATTTTATGCACTGTAGTTCATACCTCCCTACAATGGGCAAAAACAGGGTTGTCATTACTGATCTTCTGAGACAAACCGTCATTTGGTTTAAATGGGTGATATAACTGCTTCTATAACTAGTCCTATCCACCATCAGGCCGCCTCCAGTATTTCACCAACTTTACCATCTTAAAAGACAGGTAGTATAATTTTGGATCTGGAAGTCCTAATCCTCCTTTCTCCATTAGGGCACATAATTTGCTCCATTTAATTCTAGCCCACAAAAATTGTTTTATTAAATTCTCATATTGTTTGAAGATGGCTGGTGGTATTAAGACTGCCAACATCATAACTACATAATTGAATTGAAGAATTATTGTCATTTTTATTACATTTACTTTACCCTACAATGTAAGCTTGATCTTTTCCCACTTGTCCAAACTAGTTTTGATCCTCTGTAACATTTGGTTAAAGTTCAATATGGGCATCTATGTCTAATCACCACTAAGTCTAATTCCCAAGTACTTCATGCCTTTGGGCACCCACCTATATTTAAACTTCTCTACCATATGTGATTGACACACTACTGATAGAGGCATTGCTTCTGACTTGGTCCAATTGACTGTGTAACCTGAAAACTTTGAATAGGACCGAATAGAATCCATTAAATGTGGCAGTGAGGTTAGAGGGTCAACAATCACTCCAATATATCGTCTGCATAAAGCATTAATTTGTGTTCCTGGTGACCTCCCTTAACTCCCTTATTTCCTGTATTCATTCTAATGCTCTCCGCTAGTGCTTCCAAACATGTGATGAACAGTAACGGGCTTAGGGAGCATCCCTGTCGCGTCCCTCTAGACAAATCAAAAAAAGATGAAATTATTCCACTGGTTAGCACCACTGCCCTAGGCTGTTTGTATAAAATCTTGACCCAATTGATAAAATGAGGTCCAAATCCAAAGTGTGATATGGTTGAAAAAAGAAAGCTCCATTCAACCTTTTCGAAAGCCTTCTCAGCATCTAAGGAGATGGCTACGACTGGCTTGGTGTTTGATTGGCTCAGCCACATCAGTCGTAATAACTTTCTTACATTGTCAGTAGAGGACTTATTTTTCATAAAGCCTGTCTGACTGGTATGTATAATAAAGGGCAACACTTGTTGTAGACATAAGGCCAACACTTTAGTTAAAATCTTACAGTCCACATTCAACAAACTAATGGGCCTACAGTCAGATGGATCAGTAATGTCTCTGTCTTTCCTAGGAATTAAGGATATCAGGGCTTCATCAAATGATGGGGGGACTCGTCCCTTATCAAAAGCCTCCTGCAATACTCTTTGTAATACAGGTGCAAGAATGTCTATATATTCTTTATAATATTCAGCTGGAAATCCATCATAGCCTGGCGACGTCCTGGTTCTCATCAATGAAACAGCCTTCCGTATTTCACTCTCTGTTATTGGATCCTCTGGCCTCCTAGATTGTACAGGAGTAAGCTTGGGCAGGTTGATTTTGGATAGGAATGCCTCTTGTTCTTCCTGACTGCTACAGTCAGACAGCGGTGATGTATACAATGTCTCAAAAATTGTTGAAAAACCTTATTTATGTCCTCAGATGTTGTAACCATGGTATTCCCTTGTCTAACAGCTGGGATTGTATTTAAGATGTCCTGTTGCTTTATTTGTCTAGACAGTAACTTCCCTGTTTTTTCTCCGCCCTCATAAAAATTTGTCTTCAATCTAAACATGGCATAGGCAACTTTCTTATTATAAACTTCATGTAGCTGGTATTTAAGCCGACATATCTCTTGATGCTGTGATTCGGTGTATTGTTCAATTTATTTTCCATCAGTTTAATTTCTCTCTCTAATTCTTTAATCTTATTCAAACTTTCTCTTTTCTTATGAGAGCAATACGACATCAGCTTTCCCCTAATGTAAGCTTTAGAGGCTTCCCATACTGACTGAATTTCCTCTGTGCTACCAATATTAATGTAATAAAATGTATATAAAAAAAGGATTATAAGTCCTGCCCAAGTGATTCTTTTGATAACTTTTGATTACCAAGTGATCCAGATGACACACACCAAACTTGAAGTTGAACTGAAGAATCAACTAGGACAAGTCTGAATTTTGAGATCACATCCATATTAATTTTCAGCTCTCAAAGATATATTTGACTCAGAATCATTCTGAGTCCCTGCACAGCTGTCAGAAAATTTTAAAAGGCAGGAAGTAAAGACATGGCACATGTAGAACACCATGTGACGGGGAAACTAAAGCATGATCTTTTGAGGGGACCCCTCTCAGCTTGAAAACACATAAACACACATGTTCCCCTTCAACATGCATGCATCATGACATTCCATCAGCTTTAACTTATCTCAAAGCTCATTCACTAGTTGTACACTCCCCTCCCCAACCCCTAATGTAGACACACACACTTTTCCATGATAACAAAACTTGTCTAGAGTGTATGTTGAAGCTATTGCTGAGAACAATGGGTCAGTATGACCGTCCACTTTTGTTTTATTATATACAGGGGTGAAGAAGGGGTTTGACTTTCACTAGAGGTGCAAATTTTGTTTTATGCATTAATTAATTATTTTTAATTTATCATCTTACTTATGTATATATCTGGTTAGTAATGATAACATGACAATTCTAAAATTTAGTTTAACAGGAAGTAAACTAAAAAAATATTTTTTGCGTAATGGAGAAGGGGTAGGATTGAATAAGTTTATACTTCTTCCTATTCCTTCTCGAAGATGTATGATTTATTATGTATGTGATGTATGTATGTATGTGTATGTGTCCATAAATGTGTGTGTGTGTACATATTATTTTCTTCTCCAATTGCACTGCTAGTGGTTAACAGTTCTTTTACATATATTTTGCATTCTGTTTGCATGCTCAAAATAAAGATATCAATCAATGAATTTTAAGTTCAGTAAATAAGGATACCCCCCACCTGCTAGATGAATTATATTGTAAATTACAAGGTAAAACTCACCTCATTTACTTTGTTAGCAGTGTTGTTCTCCTCTTTTTGTTTCTCCTCTTTCTTTTCATGCTTATTGTTGCTATTGTTCTCTGTTGCCTGTGTCTGTTGCTGCCCATCAAATAATGGAGGAGATGAATGGAAATGGAGAGAGACAAAAAAGGGAAAAAAGCAACATGAGGAATAGGCAGAGGTAACGTGACAGTATTGTCAAAAACCATGGTTACAGAAGATCAATCTTTTCCCAAAAATGACAAGGTACTGATAATTTAGGGCATGAATGATGTGCTAAATGATGTGAATTTCCCACATTTTTTAATCAGTTACTGGCACAACCTAAATTCGGATCATGTATGTTATACCCGTAACCACGCTGTCTTATCTGTTGTATTGCTGTGCAATACAGCACAGACTGCTGCTATTCGTAGTGCACTTGATATTGTAAATAATAGCCTTAGGGCTGAGAACCGTACAAGTGCCACAGTGTGATTAATTAGAATTGCATGCTTGGTAGGGTAATTTAGAAAATAGGGAATGACCATTATGTGTGGCGGGACACCCAGATGGATTTTACCACTATTACTCAAACTGTCACAATGTGTGAACATAACTGACAGAGCTTCATGGAGCATATAATTATGATTAAATGACAACTTTCCATACAGTGCACTGTATATCCCACTGAAGATGTCTCCACTTCCTTTAACTGCGCAAAACTTGCACTGCCATCTCCTGCTGATGACATCATTTGAATCCAGAGTCTGCACAGTAGCGACCAGGAGATGGATCAGGGGATGGATCCACAATAAAGGTATCAAGGATATCAAGGTGCTTACTGTGTGGTTTCATACCCGTTTTTTAACGTAAAAAAACTCTATTAAAACACACTTATCAGAAAAAAATTATATGTGATCTTATAAGTGATGCGTGCTTTCACTGTTTAGCTTAGCCTCCAGTCCCATCTATTGAAATGGGCTGGGCGGGATTTATGACTCGGCTGAGGCCAGCCATCTTAGTGTGTAGAGAGCAATTGCTTTGTTTTTTTTCTGCTTCCCTGCATAATGCTTTCCAGTGTACTGTGGTATTGTGGACACACCCATATACATAAGGTATTGATATCGTTGCAAAAATGGTCATTCTCACAGAAAAGTTTGTAGCCCCTGAAAACAATGCATGACTCCAGCACATTTACTCATGCACCATCCCTCAATTAAACCCGACAGAGCTTTTCCAGTATGTAAGAACATGTCTAACATGGATAATCCCTGGTTGTGAGCTACATGTGTGAAAGGGAAACAATACATATGGACAAGATTCTACATACATTTTCCAGAGTTCTTATGTGAAACCAGCTTATGACTGAGTTAGTTTCACAAGAAGTATCATTTAACGCATTCTTACATGTTAAGGGTTGACGTCTTTCTGATGCAGAGTGTGTCTTTTTTGCCCTGTTACATTTACATCACATGTAGCTTTAAGAATGGAAAACTGAATCAGTGGTGCCTGCGCTCAGTTTTTTTCAACCATTGCTGGTTACTGTATGAATTTTAATTTCAAATGCTGTGCTTTTTCAAGGCTGTGATTTCTTTAATAGTTTACACACAGTTGACCCTTCGCTAAGCCACACCCACCTTAATTACTTTTGCTATGCCTGTCAAGAGTTCACACTGTCACAAAATTGTCTAATTTTTGGAAAAACGAAAACACAATGTCAGAGAGAAGCAGACAGAGGGATCTGCAATGGGGCTTTGAATGATATATACAGGATGTCAAACTAACTCGGCAGCTAAAAAAAAGTTAAAGCTATGAACATAAAAATACATGCTAAAGCCTACAGATTATAGCGCAGTTGCTTCAACTTGCATTTTAATGCACTCATAAAACAAGCAAGGACTCATGAAAATTCAGGACTCGTTTAGGACAAGGGGCCATTATGTTAAGTACTTTAACATAACATAATGTAACATAGCTTCACAAAAACAAGTTAACTATTAATAATGTTCTACATCTGAATATAACACATTATTTTCCTGACCTGCATTTATACACTCTTTCTGATGAGAATTTCTTTCTGTACCTCAATTTTTCCATGGTCACCTGGGCTGAACTGAGAGACTAAGAAAGTGGCTGTGGCACTTACCAGTGGACCGAGACTGACTTCTAGCGAATCCTTCAGCTTTGTATCCCTTCGGGAGGATGGTGCAGTCTCTGTTATAGCTGCAGCAGCGACAGCCGCCGCTGTGCGAGATGATGAACGGCGTGTGGTCCTTGCTGGGGAACGTGACCGGCTACGACGGCGCCCTGGTGATCGGGAACGAGAACGGGAACGAGAACGGGCCTGGAAACCAGCGGCACTCTGAGGAAAAATTGCAAGTGAAACCAAAAAGAAAAATGCAATCAGTTTTAACAATTGTACAATGTTCTTACTGGTGATATTGAAACTATGTTAAAAAGAAGTCTACCTCATCATGTTTTCAATGAAGTAACTAAGCATTATGTTGTCTGCAATGACTGAGCAGTACTATCTATCTATCTATCTATCTATCTATCTATCTATCTATCTATCTATCTATCTATCTATAGGGAGATAAATAGATGATCACATTTTTCAAGCCTAAAGTGGGACTCAAATGAAATCTACTTTTATTTATCCTGTTATTTGTACACTGTAAATAGGGAGAGTACATCATTTCAGCTTTTTTCCCCAGAATAATCTTTCTCAAACAATTTTTTAAAAATAAGTAATAACTGTAGGGCTGTACCAAACAGTCTAAAGCTTCATTCATAACCTTGACATTCAAATTCTAAATCTACATCTGATTTCATAAGACTGTGTTGTTCTACACTTTATTGAGCAAGTATTTCTCAATATGTTTTTTAGGAGTCTGATATCATAAACTATGTTGTCGGACATTTGAAGCTTTATTTAAAAACCTTCATAGAAGATTAAATGTAATAAAAAAAAAAGAAAGGCATTTGGTACAGTCTCAAATAACTGATAAACATCCTGGACTCCTATCTTATAACTGAGAGTCTACAATTTATACCTAAGTACTGAAAAAAGATATACCGTAATTTCGGACTATAAGCCGCAACTTTTCTGAAGCTTCTTTGAACCCTGCGGCTTAAACTATGATGCGGCTAATTTGGACAAATATAAATGAATATAAACGAGGAAGTGTGTGACGAAGTAATTCTGAGGCTGTTAAATTCCAACACTGAAGAAGCTTTGTGGTTTTAGCTGTTAAATTTAATGGGTGCGGCTTATATACAGGTGCGGTTTAGTCCGAAAAGTACGGTACACAATAATATGACACACACAAGATGGTTTACAAAGCTCTGAAAAGACAGTGTTAAGTTTAGTGTTATGACCCTGTTTCTACCCAGTTTTTCAATCGATAACAACTTTGCATACAAATTTGGAAGAGCCCATGGAGATATACAACAAATACCTAAAACATCTTTGTCAACTGTGTTGTTTTGATTTGTGTACTAATATTTTCTTCTGCTTTTAATATCCTGCAGACAGGAAGAGCATTCTTATTTGTTTTTCTGGTTGGCTTGGGGTGGTTTAATGCATTGCTGCCACTCGCAGGTACAAAACAACAACACAGTTGGTGTCTACAAGCAGAAATGTTGTTTGCGTTGTTTTGCATATAGAGTGGGGCAGTGAGATCCAATCACAAGTGGTCACCAGAAACGCATTTGGAGACGCATGCTAATGTTAGGTGGGAACACACAATTAGTGCTGACCACTTGTGTTTGAATCACTTAGGACTGATTGAAAAACCAGGAAGAAACAGGCTCTATGTCTCTGTGAGTCTTGAAATACCTTGATGTCTTGCTCTTTGAGCTCCAGCTCCGTACCATCCTTGTAGATAACAGTGTAGAGCTGACTTTTGGCATCATAGCCTAACACCTTGACCTCATAATAAAGACTGCTGCCGGGCCAGCGGCCCATCACCATTTCCCCTCTCTGATACTTCACGGAAGGCATCCTCATTGGCCTGAGAACCACTAAAAGAGAACAGATTGAGTGAGAGCTGAAGTATAACGAGGCAAAGGAAGAAAGAGACAGAAGAGAAAGTGAAACAGGGAGAGGACAGACATAGGAGGGCAAAGACCAAATGTTATAAAAAAGTACAGTAGGGATGGGAAAAGAGAGTAAAGGTGACAAGAGATAACAGTACTTGAGATTTTTTTCTTTTTAAGCCCCTCATTCAGCTTCTACAACTTGCATTTACTGGATGGAGCAAAATCACTCTACAGATTTTTTTCTCCCACGTTCATCCAAACAGTGAGAGCTGGGTGTTTTTAATTCAGATTTTCATAGTAAAAAGATGCTAAAGTGAAGAAGTCTTATGCATTATGCAAAAAAATAAAATTAATAAATAACATTAGGAACTTGACTTTTGATGCCATGCAAACCTTTCTGTTTCCATACAGTCCATGAAAGCAAAGTACAAGCTCAAACTTCAACAATCTGCCTAGAAGACAACTGTAGTGGCATCTCAAAATCGCAATGGGCTCGTTGTCTCGCACACTGCTATGGCAGTTACATGTTTGACATACAACTTTCTACTTGTCAACTGCAGTTACATACAGTGTAACTAAGGCTGAAAAATAATTTAGTATTACCACGTTATATCATTTAAAAGAATCATACAATTATGAATCACTGACAGATGTGATTAGAATAAGCTTTTGTCTTGCCATAATTAATGATTAATAATTTTAAGATCTAGCGTGCAACATAAAGCACAAAAAACAGAAATTATACAGTAATCGAAGTGATTGTACTTAGTGGATGTTATTCCAAAAGACACAGGGCTGTAAATTACAGCAAGCACATACAAAAGACCTCATTTTAAGATATTAGATTATCATGAGCTAAAACAGGAAACTGAACCAGAGAGAAAATCAAGCAACCATTACAATAATACAATCAGAGAAAGGTGGGCTGTTCTGACCACTCCCCCAGGCATTTACTCTAAATAAAATGTGCTTAACCTTAAAACAACAACATTAACTGCTCTTCCCATGGTCTGCAATTAAAGCCCTGGCAGAATCCCTGAACTACACAGAGAAAAGGAAAAACCAAACAAACAAACAAATAAAAAACAGAGAGCAACTTGTGATCTGCTGTGATCTGTGTGTCAATCTGTGATTCTGCTCTATTTTTTTTTTTTAAATGCTGTGTAAAACTAATGTGGCAAATGAACAGTTCAGTATGGCTAGGTCCACCAACTGTGTATTTGCTAACCAAATGTCCTCTTGTCTCGCACTGTTTGCTTATGGGTGAACGGTAAAGAGACAATCAACCACAATTTAAGTCAAATGATGGATAAACTACAAATAGGAATTTGCCTATTTCAAAACTTGATTCTAAATTAAAACAGTCCAGAGAGCCATCTTTGTTATGTTTATCTTCAAGTTTAAACAGTGTCTGTTTTTACATCTGTCCAAACTGTATACATCTCCTCTTTATAATTTAAAAACCATTCAAAAATTTAGAGGGGCTGAACAACCTACGTTAGATAGCACTTTAGAATGGCAAAATCCTACTGTAGTGTTCCTCACTGGACACAATGAGGTAGGCCAGGCAAGGTCAGCATTATGAAACGTTAGTGACTAGGGAGGCTCTGTGTCTAAAAAATGACCACACTACTGCAGAACTGCTGACAGGTCTGTCCCTGCTAGGTTTACCCTAAGCTGACTGTCTGAAAGTACTGGCATTCAAGTCACAGTGAACCAGGCAAGGAATTTTAGATCAATCGGAGTACAAATGGTATGAAACTATACTGTGGTTGAAGCTGTTAAGTCTGCCAACGCTAAGAGACAGTTAAAGGACAAGCATAAAATCTAACTAGGCTCAAAAGATGGTGGAAACAGCTAGTCACTTTCAATTAGACTATACACACCCACTGAGTTCTGTAGACAAATTACACAAAAATAATTGAGTTATATGCAGCTTTAAAAAACAAAACAAAAAAACAATTATAACTTATATTCACTCTAAATCACATCTTATTTCCTTATGTCATTGCCAGCATAAGAACAAAAGAGGAGTCCTTGTGATATTATATTTGATCAGTAGCACCACAACAAGATCATTAAGTTACTGAAAAAAGAAAGAGAGGAAACACTGACTTAAACACATTCCAGGAACAGGCTTTGGTCTCACTAAAGCAAATTTAGGTCTTTGCCTACAATGTTCATAACAATTTTAGCCATATGGTATTGTGAAATCTCCAATCAGCACTCTTGGTCATTAAAATTACACCACTATGCTGCAATAAATGAGAGCTAGCATGTAGAAATTATGCATCTGAAGAGAAATAAAGCATTATACACATATAACACCCCTCCAGTCAAAGTTAGCAATTATGGCTGATTCTCCCTAATAAACCACCCTGCTCAACCTCATTTTACATAAAAGAAAATAAGTTAACTGATTTACAGCAAAGGTTCCAGCAGTCCATTTTGAATTTGGTTCACTATGATTACCGGCAGGGAGTCAAACATAAGCAGTCAACCCCTAATCAACTCGTAACTGATCTCATCTAGTTAAACGTTAAAATCCTTATCTGAATGAAAAACCTCAATATGACACACCCAAAGTCAGTCCCTGCACTGTTGTCTTTGCTTGCCTGCCGATATCCATATAGGATGTGGAAGTTGGGGCTGAATCGTGACTGATGGGTTTCCCCTCAGATCTCAGGCTGAGCTGATGAAAGGATACGCGCTGTAACGTGGGTGGGGTTTTTAAATAAAGTAAAGCAGACATCCCCCCTTTGTGCTGAAAACTGAGCTCCACCTGACACGCAATATAACCTGTGATAAGTTTTAAACTCCGATCAGATTCATAACCTGTTAGGTAAACAGGCATGTGACTTTTTAAAAAAATATTTACCATGGTAAGGACAAATGACTATGGATTCTTTGGTCAGTAAAAGAAATATGACAGATTACTCTCTGGTGTGCCATCAAATGTCAGATGAGCATACTGTAAAGTCTCAAGATCCATGACCGTTTATTATTTGTTATGTTGGGATACCAAATATCTAGCATGTATAATACAATTATTTATGTAAGTACTCTATGCAACATTAATAAGAACATTCTACCACACGAAGCAGAAAATATGTATATTTGCTACATATTTGGTGTATACACCGACGCTGTGCTTTAAACAAACTTAATGGAAAGTGTTGCTTTCTTATCTTTATCTTTGTTTAAACTGGTATGATCTGCGCAATTTTCATGTCTTGATAAATGGTAATCGCACTGATCTTTGCAAATTTACAAATAATGCAATACGAATAATTCGGAGCGCCAACATTTACTGATTGCAAACTTAATCAAACCGTTTTCACTTAGTTAAAAAAATTGACCGCTTGACACACGAAAGCAAGCTTGGTTTTTCTTCTGGATAACAGATACTTTAAGTTATATTCATCATTCACTCATAATAACGTTACGTAGGATGTGTTTCATTCACAAACTACGCCTAACGTTAGCCGTGTAAGCGCCGGAATAGTCGTGCTTCAGTTGCAAGCGACAAAAAGAATGGAGGGAAAACGTCATGTATTCAAATGCTATTGGCAAAGAAACTAAATGCGTCTGTCAAGAATCAGCCCTTGATGACATGTAAGTTCAGAAAAACAGAAATAATTAATGGCAAAGTTATCCTAACAAACAATGTTAAAATGTGTGGTGCACAAGCAATCACAAAACCGACCACACATAAGTTTCTGTTACAATCTAATTTAAGGTCTTGTTTGACGAAGAAGGCACAGTCTAATTTCTGACTATGATATGGCTGTGCGTGCTTAATCTGGATGTTGCAGAGTAGCAAGTCCATAACGATAACGCTTTCACTTAGTTGACATCACATTTCTGCTGCACAAAACTGTCAGAGATATATAAAAAATCGAATATTTATTACAGGGAAAGGTCGATGGCACATAAGAAATTCTTATAGTTAATTCAAAACATTACTTTGACCAGTGGACAGAAGTTAATTCCAGTAACTAGACGGAGCCTGTGCCGCCGTTACACAGCCAGCTAAAGTTAGCCTCGGCTAAACCCCAACTGCCAACAAAGAGAAACGTAAAGCGACTTGCTCTTTAGCACCACAAACCTATCTGTTGGTTGAATGCACTCACCTTAACGTAAGGATAGTAATTCCAGCGATTAAAAACTATAAGATATTCCCTTACAAGATGAGGAATAAATAAATTGAGGTTAATATTTTAAAAACAGACTTCACTTGCGTTTGACGTAGAGCTCGATTTCCCTCCCTCTCCGGGAAAAATCCACCAGTGACTAGAAAGGCGCGAACGCTGCTGATTGGCTAGCTCAGCGTTCATTTCAAACAGTTCTGCAAATTCATTGGTTATAGGCAGATTTTAACTGAGTTAGGATTGGTTAAGAAGGAGTCACGTCTACTTTGTTTACTGGTGTCAATTTACAGTTAGACAAAATGGTAGAGGGGACAAAAATGTATAGTAGATCTTTATCTCAAAATGAACAAACTATCTTTACATAATAAACGCAGTTTTTGTTGTATACATGATATACTCAGATGTACACAGTTTTTGCTTTATAGTGAAATTAAAAATGCCCCTAACACTGATACATGTTGTAATGAAAAAAGGGCATAATGTCATAGGCAAAAACACCTGATACAAAATTAGTGTACTCTAGCACATTAATAAAAACAATATGTACATTATAATACACTAGATTTTAATTGATATTAATAGAAATAATATAATAATGAAAACTCACATGTAAAATATAATTTTATTCTCATGAACTTTATTTTTTACATTTTCATAACTTTCTGCTTAAGTCGTAGCATGAGGGAACTACAACTGCTGTGTTGTAAAATGACAAAGGAATTAGAATTATAAATCTTAATGCTAATGTATTCAGATAATCTATGAACATTCATATCCATAGGTATTTGGGCACTGACACTTTTTCGTAATCCTGCCCCTTTATTATCACCACAGTGGATATGAAATGAAGAGAACAAGATGTGATTGAAGTGTGGACTTTCAGCCACATTGGTATGGAATTTCAGCTGTTTTTATACGTGGTCCCTCCTTTTTCAGGCGCTCCAAAGTAGTTGGACAGTTGACGGAAAAGCAGTTTTAGGGCAGGTGTGGCCTATTCCCATGTTTTTTAGTTAAAAACTAAGCAGATCAAAGGTCTAAAGTGGATTTCAAATGTTAAATTTTCATTTGGTAGTTGATTATTAAAACGCTCAGCATGTGATGCCAATGTGCCTGAATAAGACAAACATGGGCCTGACCTATTGATCAGATAAAATATTTATTTTCACAAGTTACTATGTATGGGAGACCTGACTGCTGTGACATGTTGTTCATATTCAAAACTAACAGACAGAAAAGGAAGAAAACTGATTTTGAAACTTTAAACAATTGAATTACAGCATCAAGGTTTTCTCCGCCTTCTTCTCTTTCTCTCTGCAGCTAAGGGTGTTTTCCTGTCAAAGCAAAAGCTGCAGCAGACCTTTTCTGGCTGCAAGTCAAACAAAACTCAACTGAACTGCAAAGGACCAGACCTCTCTTTGCTCCACCCACAGGAAATGTTGCTTTATGAGTTATAAAATGAAGCTGCACAGACAAAAAAAAAGTGTAGTAAGTCTACAGACAATCAAGAAATATTAAAATATTTGTGGAAACTGCAGCTTTTGCAAGTGTCACCCAAAAGCATCAAGATAATTATGAAATCCATAACTTATAATGTCAAATATATCTTTACATAATGTTAATAAGTGTCTCGTATTGAGAGAATCTACATGTTAGTTTCCACAACTGAGGTACAATCAAGCAGAAGGATGCATATATTGTAACGCATATTTACTTTTGCAAAAATACCTTATCCACAGAGCCATATTTACAGATTCAAAGCCATTATTATTTTTCCATGATGTGTACAGTTATATATGAATCCCTAAAACAATAAATCTTTTTAAGAATTAAAACATGAATTATTTAAATAAATACACTGGCTCCTCATGAATGACTTTAAAGACCTGAGTTGTGATTGTGATTGTGAGCAGTCATTGTATGTTTTTAAAAACAAAAGAAAACTCTGCATAGAAACCCTTCGTACTAGAAAGACATACTTTCTGGTGCATTCCACATTTCCCTCCTCTTCGTTCACAGCTCTTCCCTTTGTTCATTTCTGTTATTTCATACACACTGACTGCAGTGTGTAACTCCCATGCTCATTTTCTATGGGGACAAAAACTGAAAAGAAGAGCTGTATTTGATGAAAAGCTGAGCTGCAACTGGAGGCTTCTGCAGGTGGACACAAACCAAAGTTTTGTGAAAATAGTAGGAACATTGCCATTCAGTGTAAACAACAAAATCCTGAATTTACACAATCAAATAAGATAAATATATTAAACAGGTATGATGCACCTGACTTCGAAAGGATCAATACAAAGTCCTTTAAGAATAATCTTTTTAGATGTGAACACTAAAATGCAAACCACAACTTAAAGTGTTGTATGTTAAAATCTTGGTCTTAACCCCACTTCTGTCATCTTTCTCTACAGTTCATTTACAGTCAGCAGCGCAAGAAGAAAGGATTGCAAAAAGGCATGCACATCATGCAGGCTTGTTTATGCACTCATTTACGGTTAGTCTTCCTCTTCTTGTTCTCCTTTGCAAATGTGGAACAGTCGGATGTGTCGTCACAGTTACTATGCTGCCAAACAGAAACTAAGCTCGTGTACCAACAGGAAATTCAGTCTTTATTCACTAAAACATTGTAATTTTATTTCAAAGAATAAACAACAATCTTCCCTTCTGAATTCAAAACTTAAATTTATAGGCAATAAAATTGGCCTTCTCAATTCAGTACACTCAGAGTTTTTACCACTATAGACTACTATTACTTAGTTCACTCAGTTAAAGACCAGCTTAACACAAAATTCGCTTTTGAGTCTTTTGAGCTCTCATCTAAATTTGAAATTCATAAATGGCACATGGGACATTAGCTAAAATTATGTGATGGTGGTCATGGTGCTATTTATTTTAAAAGTCAGAAAATAAGAGTAAAATGTGTGACTTTGAAAAACCTTTCAATAGTTGGAGGTTTGCATTAAGTGAACTATACTAGAAAAGAAACAACTTTCAGTCTTGTATTGCATTTTTTATTTAATTTGCTCAAACAAAACAATATGTTAGCATGTAAGAAAAGACTAATTAATATGAGAACAGCATGGTACAATTTAATGATGATAAGAATAAGTCTGGAAACCCATCCATAAAACTTGCCTTGGCCAACGAATCTCTGCACATTTTCCTGCAAATTCATGACTCTTTTAGTTCCCTCAGCAGAAAACTGACAATATGGACACAGATAAACGTTTCCATCGGCAATCTCACATTAGCATGGAGCAAGCCTCACTGGAGAGGACAAAAGTGATTCCAAGCACATAAAGAAAGCTAAGCTGCTGAGCACAGTCTTTCTGACATTTAAATGGCAAGGGAAATACAGTACACTGCAGCCAGATGCATTTGGGCTTCCAAACAGGGCTTTAGGTTCACAAAAATCATCTTGGAGCGAAGATCATCTCTTAACCCTTTTAGGCCTCATGTCTCAAAGGTTTGATTGTACTTCTGAGCTGTAAGAAAAGCAATCTCACAACTGTGTAGAAATAAATCACATTAGTATATATATATATATATATATATATATTTAAAAAAGCAAACAAAGAAGATCTTGGTGCAAAGTTTTCTTGGTGGGGAAGAGTACCACGGTCATTACACTCCCCTCAATTCATGATTATGATGGGAAAAAAAAATTGAAGCAAAGTAACAACAGCATGTGACCACAATGACAGTCCCTAAACATTATTACTAGTCACCTTTATATCTTTGACATATTAAATGCAACTTCGGAACAAGGCACAAACCACATAGCTTCAAAAAGAGAAACTTTTCTTGATCAAAACATTTTATCTGCCATCAGCACCAAAGGACTGAATACAGAGATGGACATCTTCCTTGTGTAAAAATCTCTTGACAAAATGATACAAAAATAAGAAAGGCGACTTTATTGAGAGTGTTGATGTTTAGCAGGAAACTGATGAGTTGAATCCTTTGGTGAAATAGCCACACTGATGGCGGCAGAGGCTGTTAGCAACTGTTGTCAGAGAATGTTGGATGCTCTGTGGGTTTTTATCTTAAAGTGCAATTGATGCTGTGTAAACACACAATACAGGGAGCCTCTTGGCTGTTTCCATTAGAAAAGTGGATGAGAAATTGATACCACAACTTTATCAACAGTGAGAGAAGAAAAAGACCTGAAATCTAGAAAAGATGCCAAAAACTCTTGTTCACACTTAAACCAAAGAATTACAGCAGCTGAATGTCTAAACAAGAAAATTATCAGGACTGATCTAGAATATTTATATTTAATATTTTTAATTTTTTTCCTCATGTCATAATTCTGTTTTTATATTTGACCTAAGCTGAAGAGAAAGACTAAAATAAAATTCAGTAATTTCTCATCCTTTATCGCAAAGCTAAACATCCAACCCCTTGAACACGGGCATTTTGTATGACATGAGAACTCCTTTGTTGGTTTTCCTATCATGATTTATAGGAGGACTCTGCCAATTATGCACACAAAAATCAGTTTCATCATGAGGGTACTACTCAGCCAGCGAAAACAGTTGTATGATGTCTTGTGCAGTTCTGGGGAAGTCTTTTTCCAGTCTGAGAAAATAACTGATGCTGCCATTGTGATGTCACAAGGGTTACCTCGGCCTATTTTAGGAAACTTCACATTTTTAACAGAAGTCTAGCATTATAAGCTAGGAGTGCAGTATTTGAAGGATGATTACATTTATCAGATAAGCGTCTAATGAAAAGATACTATCACGGTGCAATATGCAAACCTCAAAAGTAAAGCCAGGATATTGTGGCCAATGTTGATTAGATTTTGACCATTTTCTTTTTTTAACATGCCTATTGTAAGTCTGTTAACATGGAACAACATCATTAAAATGCTGGAGTGACCCTTTAAGTTTTAAATACTATTATTGTTACAAACAAACATGGACATTCAATTTGGACATTAAAAGTGAAGCGCTGTGACAGTATGCACATTGTATTGCCTTGGGAGTTCTCAATCAAGATACCACAAATTTTTACTGTTAATGCTAAATCAAAAAATTTGATTTTTAAATTTTTTAACGATATCCAATAACCACAAGAATCTTTTGAAACATCAAAAGGTTGATTTCAAGGGCTAAACTTATCCTGCAGACTCCATCATAGGTGGCTTTTACAGTCTTGAGGTTTGATTGCATTAGTCACCTGTCCCTCCTCAGAATGTCATTTAGACTGCCAAAACACAACAGGAGTATAAAATTGACTTTAATCTTGTACCTTGATGTGTGATCTTGGAGCAACAGCTACAGCACTTGCACATCAGTCTCTCAGCTCCCAATATACTCCTCACAGGTCGATTGTACTTCGAGCTTTTAGTGTCGCAAACTCAGCACAGAACTAAAGCAACTGCTAAAACAAATGTATTTTAAAAATAAGGTTACAGTGCCCTTATCAAAGTAAAGTCTCAGGGAAACACTCTTTTTAGTGTTTGACAACAGCAGGAGGAAAAAGGCAAAGTAAAAAGATGAAACAAACATATCATCACTAAGGACTGGTGAATTAATAAATGGCACAATCATGTCCTCATATGGACACCATCTCTTACACATTTGGATTTCCTGTGCACCTTTCTGAATTTTAACTTTTTAAGTGGAGTAAAATAAAAATTAACAACAGTGTGATTCAGAAGTGGTGTTATTTAACAAAATCATGTCTTATGATGTTGCTGTGACATTTTTTCATGTCCACTTTTTATTTACAGATAACCTGTAATAAAGTTGACAAGAGGTGGTGGTCCACCACAAAATAACTTTGTTCAAAGGGTGCTCAGAGGGCAAAAAAAGGAGACAGACACTAATAAATGTTTAAGGTGTTGGGACTTGGGCAGGTGGGCCTAAAAATAGATGCTACACTTATTGCTTGTAATAAAACTTGTGACAGCTAATGTTATTTCGTGGCAGACTTGTGACCCTCACTCAGTAACGAAAACAACCATACATGCACCAAGTAAAGTACCTAAATAAGTTAACACATGACAGAGACTGAGAGAGTAAGGGGGGGGAAAGTCCTCAAATAAAAACATACTTGAAGGAAAAGTCAGTTCTATCTACACATCTGGCCATGGTCAACAGGCATGATGGGTGTTAGCAAATCATCACTTTTTGTTGACAAATAAAGTTTGGTAGAGAGCTACAATGGTTGCTGTCCAACTGGCAGCTACCACCCGTGTCTCGTCCACCCACCACTTAAAAGTATGAACAAAGAAATGACAACAGAACTTCTCCACAGAGTGCTACTTAGAAAACGACACTTGTGGTCATGATTCCACAGACAGAGACAGACAAGAGAACATCCTGTGTAAAGGTTGAATTATTGAGCTACTGGATATGGCCATAGATACACTGAAACAGACATCGTTGATAGATAATTTTTTTTGTCTAAATAACCTTTGCTCTCTTTTTTTATACATGTTCTGGTTAAAATAGTATTTGAGGAAGACAAGCTTTACAGTGTCCTGCAGTGGTGGACTTCACCAGTCCCCCATTCACACTCACAAACACCCACCCACACACACACACATGAACGCTACCCCTATGGCATTATGGGAAAAAAGGTATTATTTCAATCCCCACCTTCTTCCTGTCTCCAAAATCTCTTAATAAAACGTTAATCACAGGCGTTCTGAATTTAGTATCAATGTTGCTGATCACTTATGCGCCAATGGTCAATACAGTATCATTGAAGAGTTCAGTAATGTTTTGTGTGTATTTGCTCCTGTTATTATAGGAAAAGGAGAGAGAAATCATCTTTGCATAAAGACATTCGCTTCTCTTTCCGACATTGCTCTGTCGTCCGGGATGCAATGCCAACAGTGGTAAGGAGGGGTTGGGGCGAGGAGGCAGCAGGAACACCAGCCTTCGTAGAATGGATTCTATGAGTCACTGCCATAAGAATTACAACCTCCACCACCATCCCGTCCATTGTTACTCTGCCCAATGCCGTGCTGTCCCAAAATTGTGTCCTCTCTTTGTATTAATATGATTATTTTCATTATCACCATCTCAGCTGTGTTGTGATTTTATTTTTCTCTGTTGTATTGTCATGTCTTGATTGAATGTGGTTGTCTGTCTGGTCACCTGGATGTAGATGCTGTGAGGAAGAAGTTTGGATTTTCTATGCCGTGCTGGACTTGCCCAGCTCCTCCCTGATTGCTGAGGACACACAAAAAAAGACTCATTGAGTTATATTTGTCCTAAGTTAAACTTTACTTGTACATGGGGCTCTAAGTTGACCCTACTTCTTCATAGGGCTGTTGAGCTCCATGTATGGAGTCTATTACTGTACAAAAAGAGAAGGTGTAATTCATGTGAAATCCATAATATGGCATACAACTAGATAATTCTCCAATTGTACTCTGGTCATAAATCTTATTTTTACTCTATAACAATGCAGTGAGTGAAGCCACTGATGACTGAGTGAATACCAAAAATGTTTTTGTATCACTTAAATGTAAAAGTACGTCCAAATAAACCCCACAACAAACCCCACTTAATTTGCCAGCCTAAGTCTACTTGGTGACATGTGCGTTTATTTGCGTCAGTTTGTTATCCAGCCGGTAATTTAGCCTTACACCTGTAAGTAAAACTCCTGGCGTAATACTTGATAGTACTTGAACTTGGAGAATGAACATTGAATATTGGCTTACTGTATCATAAAAAATACTAATTAACAATATTGTTTAAAATTTCTGATATCAATAAGTCACTGAACCTCTAGCAGCACTGACATCCCTCCCAAAAAATTTATGTGAATGAGACTGCATAATAAAACTACAATAGTGTCTTTCTGGGCTACTGCAGTCAGCTGCTGGAAATTCTCAGGCAGCAGGTACGCAGAACTTTTCCAAATCCTGCTCTCTGTCTCAACAATATTAGTGCTGCAGCTTATTTTGTTCAAACTACAGTTTCTCTAAGTTATGTGTCATAAGACACTTTTGACACTTATTAATTACTGTTTGTTTCTGAGAAGATCGAATTTCTCTTATTTCAGTTTCTGTCTTCAGCCAGCATTTCAGGTTTAAATATAAAATTCTCTGTAAGTAATGAAAACAATAGCTGAATAGGAAAGGAAGATAATGAAGAACAAAAGACAAAAGAGGGAATAACTGCTGCATTGATGAGTGCAGTTATGATGAATATGTTTTTCTATTAGAGAGACATCTGAAACCTTTACTTTTCTTTCTGCAAGATGTGTGTGTGAAGACGGTGCAAAGTTTTCAATCATATTTACCATCAATGAGTTCCTCTTTTAGTTTTGACAGCTCCTTCCTCATCTCATCCAGGATGTCCTGAGGAAAATAAAAATTCAAAGTTACCTTCCCATACAGACATAATCACAGTCAGACCCAAGAAATGAGACAAACTAGTCTTGCAGCAACAAGCAGTTCTCACATCTACCTTCAACTCTTTGTGGGCAATCACATGACATTAAAGGGAAACACTAACAGACTGTTACATTTGGATTTAGTTAGGTGCACATTTAGTTAAGTGGTGCCAACTGGCAGGAGGAGGCCTCTGTCTTTGTGGAATAGATAATCCCAGTGTAAGAAATCCCTGTGAGATTAGGCCTACAGACTTGCTTAATGAAAGCAAGCTGTAAGCAAAGTGACAGAGAGAGTGAGTGGTTAAATTAATGTTAAAAGTCTGATCTACACTCTTTTGCCTACAAATGTCACTAAATAAGAAAGTGATCACAACAGTCAGTGTACTTGCATCGGTAGATTTGTAGTGTCCATATGGTGCAACCGGTTGTAGTGACAGATAGGCAGGACTCTAAGAGACTCTCTACTTATCTAACAGGCTCATTCACAGAGGTCAGAGGGAGGAGCAGCCTTACAATAGGTAGGGTCACTGCACACACCCATACTGCTCAACTAGCCACAGTGCTGCATAATTAGTTATAAAACAAAGAGACTGAAGAAATTCCCTTTGTCTTAAGATAGCCATGTCTGGTGCTACACCTCAAAGCCAAACAAATTCCCGCTGCAAATACTATATATTGTTTATCACTCAAATTTTAATATGCAGGCCTTTCCTGGAAAAGATTTTGCTATGACAGACTTCACATTATTTATAAATTTACCTCCTTATATCAGTGTTTTGTGCAGCATGTTAGCGTAAAACAAAACAATTTGATGTTTCAGACAAACTTAATAATTAAATGAGGATTAGCTTATTGTCATTAGAAATAATGATCTCCATGCTGCATTCTAGGCATAGGACCAGTAAGGCAAGGCCAGTTTGTTATTATATCACTATTCAGACATACAACAATTCAATGTGCCTTACAGGGGCATAGACATACATTAAAATTGTGTGGTAAAGAAAACATGAAAATTGCATTTAAAAGACAACTGAAACAAAAGCAAGTAATGCAAAAATAGCTACAGATAATAGGAAGTTTATGTATCTAATTTATTAGAAATACACAGTACAACCAGTAAATCTGAGATTCTTTTAGGCTTGAGACAACTAAGTGCTTATTAGACAAGTTATTTGACTTACAAACAGGCCATCAAGTCAGTGATTCAAAGACTGATGTGAAGTGCTGCACTTCCTTGGCTGTCTGATAGATTTTTCATAAGACACCATTACAACAGTCCAGCCTCTTGAAACTTAATGCGAGAACAAGTTTTTTTGTAAGACAGAAACCTTTTAGTTCCCAACCATTATGCGCAGTGATGAATTAAGAATTCAAGTTTAATTTTGTGAAACAATGATCCAAATGTTCACCTACCTGTTTCAATCTGTCATAATCAACAGTTTCTGTTGGCACACCATTGGCACTTAAGGATGCAGTAGGTGTAGGAGTAGATTTAGGTCTGTGAGGAAAGACCAAGAACAGAAAATTAAATTCAGTTTAAAAGAAGAAAAACAAGCGAGGGAATAAGGAGAGAAACAGTATGCTCAATGAACAACACTTGTTGCTACATTACTGTTGAGTATATCAAACAAATACACATTTTGAATTTAGTGAGACCACTCAAACTGCAGCATCTGACTTCTACTGGCACCTCAAATAGAACTAACTTAATGCAACATCAGACTGCATCTTTTACAGGACCATAACTGATGGAAAAAAGTTGTGACAAATATGGCAAAAGCTGGGTATCTAGTAAGAGTGTGCAAAAATATTATCAACCCATATGTAGAGGGGCTTTTGTACTGAAGGGTATTAGCATCATGGAGAATAAAGCTGAAATTCTGAGAATAAAGTCATATTGATGAATTTTTTCTTTATCATGCACTTTGAGAGAAAAGAGAAAAATTGAAATTTCAAGAATAAAGTCTAAGTAAGGAGGTTTTTAGACTAGGCAATAAACTGTGCATATGACTGCCTGCCTCTAGCCTACAAAATGCCTTGTGTAGATTATTTGGTTAAATTGTACTTCAGAATCTGATTTAATAACAAAAAAAATCTTTCTCTTTTAGTGCATTACACAGTGTAGTTATCAGTATTATGACTTTGAGGAGAGCTTGCCATAAAACTGCATCTGTTCAGGGGAAAAAAAAAAAATCACTCAAGTTTGCAAGCTGAAATAGCAGGATATTGTTTTTTTTTTAAAGTGCATCATAAAACTAAATAAATAAATCCTCCTCATTTCAACTTTATTCTTGAAATTTCGACTTTTTTGTCAAAGTTCATCTTAAAAAACTTCCCTATTTGGACTTTTGACTTTATTCTCAAAATTTTGACTTTTTCTGGAATTGCAAAACTAAAAAATAAATTAATTAAAAATAAAAAAATCAAAGATTTCTATCCTTAGAATTTTTTCCTTTTATATCCATGACCTTAATACTCTTTCATACTTTCAGAACTTCTGCTGCCTGCCTGCCTCCGTTAAGTAATTGTTCTCACTGTTCTAAAGCCACATGGGTTATGGTTTTAACCTTTTCTGCTAGGAACCCTTACTGAGAAAATTAAACGTGAACCATTATCCCATCAAAATAGCACTGGCCTAATTTAATATTTTAGTTACTGTGGCATCTGGTTTTAAAAACTCGCTGAATTTATACATTTGCTCTGGATATTGTTTGATATATGTGCACATTAAGGGAATGCTGTCGAAACTATGGTCAGGAATAAAATTCTGATCATAGCATCCACACATGCTGGGGGAAAGCACTCATATAGACATGCATGTTTACATACACAAACCAACATACAAGCAGAGGTGTCAGCCATTTATTAAACTTAATAATTACAAAATTTATGTCTGAGCGGTTAGATGTCTGCAGTTACTGTGATGCTTCCACACATCCTCTCCCACATGTCAAGATAGGATCCCATAAAGCAGACCATGTTAAAAGTAATTTGCCTCATATGTTCCTCAAAGAAATATTTGACTTAGTTCAAACAAAATGTAATTTTTTCAGTTTGTATCCTTCAATGAAATTTGTAAAGTGCAACCTTTCAGAAGCTCAGCTTCCTGGGACCTTTTTCCCTCTCACATTTCTGAAGAAAAGACATAAGGAAAGTACTTAACTGTGAGATTTCCTTACCCTATGTGAGAAGTGAAAGGGGAATACAGAGCAGCCAAATACCTTCAAGAGAGGAAGTGTAACAGGAAGTAGAAGTGAAAGAAAAAGGAAATGAGCTCTGCAGCAGGTCACTGAGTAGCAAAAGGCTCAGACATACTATATGCCATATCATGGAGATTAAGTTTAGGTTGGCATTCTTTTAGTTTCATAATTATTTTGTGTAATGTCAAGCTTTTATAACAGTCAAACTCACTTAACACCCCTCCAAAGAAAACCATTATTAATATATATAATTTTTTATTACATCTACATTTATGTCAATCATTTAATTAGACAGTCAGCTGCATCATTGCTTGTGTCTGTAACTTCATGGTGAATGAATGAATGAGTTTTTCCATAGTCGTTAACACAACTGTAAAATACTATAAAAACGTGCAGATCTACTAGTTCATGTGGTCTAACAAGACTTAGTGTGCTCAGCTCTCTATGGGTCACATATTAAAGTCAATTTTAATAAGCTGGATCAAAAACGCCCATCTGTTCTACTCTTTAGTGCATGAGTGTGAACACACATACACTCAGGCACACAGTGGCCCTTATCAGCAAGTGCCTGCTGGATCTGCTTTGGCTCCATAATGATAATACTATGCCAAATGTAGTCTGGACTGGGCGGACACTCATATTCGTGTCTGTGAGTGTGATAGGGAGGATGCACAGTATGACACACAAATATGGATTTCCTTGTTTTAGGAAAAAAGAAAGAGTTTGGAAGGCAGCAGGCAGAGCATCATGCAAAAAACAAGGATTAGAATACTTAGGGAATCAGTCATGGACAATAACTGCTAAATAAATAATGTGACATATTGTACCAAATGGCAAATATCAAACAACAGATGAACAGAGCTGACCCCTACAGGTTGGTCAATTAGGGAAAGAGCACAAAGACAACACAGGACTCATTCCAGACGTTTCAGCCAAGCACTTAAAGATATCCTCTCTCCCACAAAACCATGTCCAGCACAGCAAACCTCGATTAAAAAATGGAAATTGTTTTAAAGAAAGGATCTCTTAAACTCTCCAGGGCCTTGTCTCTCTACCTGTTAGAGGAATCTGCTCCCACCGGATTTCTCCACGGAGACTCTCGTCTGTGTGAGCAGCAGAGACACTAACTTTACAAATTACAGTGTAGCATCTATCTGGATATGTCCTGAGCTTAGTGATACAGCCTTGGGTCGGTGACGTTCATGGCACCCACTCAGCTTTCTGTTTATTCAAAAACTTATTATACACTTTTTAAAATTTTTTCTTTGGATTAAGTGTAAAAAAACAAAACAAAAAAACTTAAACACTCTTGACACCTATTTCAGAGCCCTTTCCTTTTCCTGAACTTCATCTGTTCAAGATATATATGTGTCTGTAAACTCTTAAGTCTACCTAAGCCAGCCAAAATGTAGTGTCTGAGAGGCAAAACAACCACTCAAGTCCATGAGCTAATGCTGCATTTGAGTCATATGGAGATGTAAAATATTGTAGATGTAAACAGCTAAATGTCACCAAAAATTAGCTGTTATAAACAGAATATACATAGAATGTACATGTTGTTGTGACACGTTCATCCCACCTGAAAGACTTGCAAAATCCAAGAAAATTAGTGGTCTTGATGACTGCTTTGCTAAATATGATACTACCCTGTTCTTCCTATCTGACACATCTACTTTGAGTTTGGTGTGTGAAATCCAACAAGCACAAGAAGGCAAAATAAGCTTTAGTGATGTTAGCTAATGATAAACAGCCCCAGCAATGCATCATGCTAAAGCTTACTGATGCTAAAGCTTTAATGTGCCCCATGGTCTCTTTTCCAAGGAAAATCATGTTGAATAGAATCACTGCTTGCATTAAGATGGGTAATAAACATGAATACCTTGGTGGATAGTATGTAGTTTGGAAAATTAAACTTCTGTACCATCTTAGGTTAAAAATATGCTTTGAGTGCATTAGTAAATCACGAATGACGAAGCGTAAGAGAAACTACACATTTAACAAAAAAGTAGGGTAATACTGTACCTCCCAATAACTGGAGATTTGCTACCATTCATGGTGTTTGTTCTTTCCCATGGTTTCCTGGGCATGTCTGAAGAAAAACAAAGCAAACCAAAACCCAAAAGGAATATGAAAAGCAAAATCTACTTAAAATATTGCATTGGGTTTAGCTATTTTCTGTAATCGTCATAAAAATAAAATTCAACATCCAATAAGCATAAAACAACAGATTTGCTATGATTGCAGATTGTATGAAAATCTGGGAAGAAATTTAACCAATTAATGCTAACATGGTTCCTCATCATCTGCTTTAGTAAGATCCATGTTAATTCCTGTAGTGGCTGATGTCCCCCACCAGTCTTCAGACTCAGAGCACTGGTTCCAACTGACACTCACCTGGTGTGCTACAAGCTGACATTTTAGGGGTTGTGTTGATCTCGCCCTCCTCCTGTTGAACAAATATACAAAGTTTAAAGGTTTTATGCCTTTTAAGCAGCTGGAAGACTTGAAATGTGCAAAAAATAACATCTGTACAGAAAGTATTGAATTATGTTGACGTTATCATAAAGTTAACTAAAGAAAGCAAAATGGGATTGCTTACTAAATGCAAAAAGGTATTTCTATTATAAGAGAGAGACTCAGAGCAATACAGAAGTGGGTGTGACATGCTGATGGAACTGGGAGTGGAATAATGAAAGTGAATGAAAGTAGTGATTACAGACAGGAATGCATTACAAAAAAATTCACACAGTACACGCAGACTATCACACATACAAAGCACAGTGACTGGGCACTCGTTACAGACAGGAATGTATGTCAAGGTAGACTGGGTACACAAAGGAAACCAGAAGTGTTATCACACAAAGGAGTTATTGTGTGAGTCAGTACTGAGTGCTGAGTGATGATATTTTGGATCTAAATAAAAAATGTATATATTTGACATAAGACGAGACAGAGAGGCTCTCATTATACTTACTGATCTCTGGTCAGGTTCAGGTGATGAGCCCTTCTCAGCAATTCTTCTCCTGTAAAATATGAAGCCCAGGGATAGAGTCATGGTAAATAGCAGGTTATCCACGCAAGTATCTCGCTTTTAATTCATATCTATCATACGTCCTATCTATCAATCTACAGTTCTCAGCATGTACAGTGAGCGCCCCTTCTGTAATTTCCTGATCATAACTGCATTTACATAACAAAAAAAACAGTTTTAAGCACATTTTCATTTCTTACTTTCTTACACATTTATTTGCTAATCTTGAAACTCAGTGAATATTGTAGAAGTAGGTATAATTTAAATGAAAAAGAAAAAAAGAAATGATCAAGGAGTCCAACAGTTATTGTCAGAAATGTGTCAGCACAAAGCAAATAAATTGTAATAAAAATAAGGATAATTATGACTATGAATGATTATTTCAAATTCTGAATGATGTCCAATACATCAGAGACTGTAAGTGTATGTAAATAGCTTGAGACATCATGAAGCTAACAATGCAATATGTCTCAACCTTCTAGCCAACAGGGCACTCATCTCCTCCATAAGCCCTCCTCCTCCAGGCAGAGGGCCATTGCCTCTGGCTTCAGACTTGGCCCCCGTGGCCCCTCCAACTGTGGCTGCGGCCAGAGCTGCACCTGCATCATCACTCTAAAAGGGACATGAGTAACATGTTTTGAGAAAAACAAAGGTATGTTTCTGTTTTTTTGCAATCAAGAAAGCGTTATCCTTGTTTACAGAATAACACAACACTTGAAAATATATTATTGGTTTTTGTTCATTTTATTTTGGGATTCAGTGAAAATGATCATGTGTGATTAAGTACAAAGGTAATTTTTGAGGTTTGTGTGTGTATTGGCACTGTTTTTGTGTTAACTGAAAAACAAATGACACAAATACTGACAGAAATATAAAATTTTGTGTGAATGTAGAGTATTTTAATGTTTTGATTGTACTGAATTTGTGTTGTACATATATGAAGTGCTAAAGGCGAGAGACAGGCCTTCCAATGGCCAAATAAATCAGGCGCTCACCCTTGGCACTTTGCGCAGCTTTGCTCCAGCAATGGCAGCAGCCAAACCTGAGACGGGCCGGTCCTCCACCGGATAGAACAGTCCAGCGGGAAGGGGAGGTGC